>OMLM01001803.1:10418-69565 GCA_900302695.1 Helostoma temminkii | reverse complement strand
CTGATCCATGGTGGTGAAAGAAAAGTGAAGGGTTTTCATTTTGGTCAAATCAGTACACGTCAGGCACACAGCACACACAGCACGCACGCGCACACACACACACACACACACACACACACACACACACACACACACACACACACACACCCAGATACACACACACACACACACACTTACTGGCACACTTGACAGGTGACGTCAGACTGCAGACCTCCTGTGAAGATTTGGTCGATGATACAGTTACAGTGGTTTGGGTTGTTAGCTTTCTTCCCGTTGTCATCTGTGTGGATAGGAACACACAGTCACTAAAAAGCAACAGTGTATAGATGTACAGCCACTGTCAATGCTTATACAATGTTAAGAGGACCAAGAGAACATCTCCATCTGAGTGTCGGATGCTGCAGCAATCTTTTCTCCCTTCACCATTTCATCTCATCCAATCACTTGTCATTCCAACCACCTCTCGTCCTTGCTTACTTGCGCTCTTATGTCTTCCTCGCTTCCTCTGTCTCACTAATCTTTGGTCTTCTGTTGGTGTTTTCTAAGTTTGTTAATTCATCATCAACATTTCATGTGTGTGTGTGTGTCTGGAGGGACATGTGCATTTGACCTTTGCAGTGTCTGTGCAGGACGTCCAGTGCTGCGATGAGGAACTCGTGTGCGTCCTGCTGCTCATAGCCAGCCAAGTGACGGGCGTGCGTCCACACCAGGTGCAGCAGGCGGAATGGGATGTGAGGCGAGCGATGGCCTGAGTAAAACTGGAGAAGAAAAGAATGTGTGTGAGAAAAAACTCCTCTGCACCTCTTATCCACCAATTTTTGTGAATTATTAAAACAAAATAGGAGATTCACCTCCTGGAACAGTTGCGACATCTCGCACACCAAGCAGGAGTTGCTCTGCATCTCACATTTGTGTCGGTCGGACAGGAAGAAGTCACGCAACAGTGGAGTGTGTGTCAGCGCCTGGACAATGCAATTCATGAAGCATGTATTGCCCAGGTTTATCAGACCACGCAGGCCTGAGGGGGAGTGGAGAAGGAGATTGGAACAAAGGATTGGTGAAGAAAAAAAATTGGTGGAGGACAGAGAGAAAGGACAAATTTTTATTGGCTTCTGCAGTGGCGTATCTAAGCTGTTAATGGTGGATAACCAAGACACACGTACACAATGCCCTGATGTGCCTGAGGCAATGCTGGACTGCACACAGGGTAACCACTGTCAGACTACAACAGGAGAGAAGGAGGAAGTGAATAAGGAAAGAGCAGGAGGCAGGGGAAGGAAGGACAGAGGCAGCGTTCTCACAGATAAGCAGCCAGGCCTGTAATTTCCCTCACCTTAGACAGTGCCAAGGATGTTAATGGTGCTAGAGCAGATCCCTGCAGGCTGCTACAAGGTGTTAAACGTATGCCAGCTCTCCGCTCTCTCCCACACACTGCTTCATTCTAGTTTTCCCTGCAGCCAAAATGTTCTATTGTTTTTCGCTGAACACAATACATAATGCATGTGTGTGAGCAACTGTCCATCCATCACCTAAACCTGTTTGTTATGGCTTATTTGTACTGAGGGTAGTTTCTTAAATTTTGTCCATAAGGGGGAGGGCAAGAAAGGGTTTCAGAAAATTGTGAGGGTTATCCTTTTGTAAATTTGTCATTTTATCTTTCATCATGTTTCCTCCCTTCAGTACTAAACCGTGTATGACAAAGAGACACTAACCAATAGTACAGTTTGATGTGATTCTCCTCCTCTTGGGGTTGTGGCGGAGCAGCTCAAGCTCTCTCTTGGTGGGCTCCCACGTTGAGTACTTCTCCCCAATCCCTGAAACACATAGCAATACACAAACACGTATCTGAACATCTAGTTCTTGCATTCTTCTTCTTCCCTTTCAAGTTAAAATAATCAGGATTTTAACAGTAAAATAAAATGGAATATTAACTTCCAGAACACTACTGCCAACCCTAACCCAGTTCTACTGAAATTACAAGAGCAGCAGAGGAAACACAAAATGATTAGGAAAAAGAAAATACAGTGTACAAGAAGTGAAAGTGTCTAAATACTTTCTGAAAATGAAAATGATTTGATTGTGCAAATAGTTTCCAATAAATTTTCCTAGTCACTGCAGTTCAGACCTAAATTTCAGATTAGTAATTTATTGCATTTATGAAACTGTACTTTAACAATTCCTGGGCCCTGTGGATTAACAGGTGAGTCAGAGAACATTATTTCACGATCTGCTGGTCTGTCATATAACATATACACAAACTCAGGTTTAATGGTGATGAACCAGGAAGTTCATCCAACTATGGGGGAATAAAACTATGGATTCTTATACAAGTGATCCGTTGAATCTGGGGCAGATGGTAAGAGATGTGAGCTTATAATAAACAGTGTTGAGCAATGCAATGTTCTACAAGTGTTCACCATAAAAAGCTAAGTGTTTGGTATGTGTGTGTAGGTGTGAGTTGTGGGATAAATTCCAAAATTTTGTTCACGTGCAATTAAGTCTCTACAATAAATAGTAGTATATATGGTAGAAAAACGCAGGCACAAGTTTGTACAACAATTTTCTTGCTTACCATTTTCTAGTTGTTGTTGTGCTTGTACTGCACTTGCTCTGAATATGTGCAGAGATTAAACGAATGTTATATTGTCATTGAAGGTTCCAAACGTGGCACCACTGCTGATTCATATATAGTTTGTCACATTTTGCATCAATCTTTACGCATTTTTGCTGAGTTGTATGAAATGGTTCCTCCTTCTTGGAAACGTGTACCAACAAAAGATGGTTGTCCTTTAATTCAAAATAGTTTTATTTATCAACTGTTGTCTTTGCCATAAAAGTATTCAAGGCTGGAATGAAATGGAGGCGGTGACATTTTGTTGAAACGAAGACAACGTTGATCTAAACTGTTGACAAGGAGGGACTGAGGTGAATGATTTAAAAAAATGCACCTTTAATATACCATCCTGTGAAGGAAGTATCCCATTCATATTTTTGTTCTAGTCTATTTTTGTGACTTTTGCCTAAAACGATGCTGCTAAATGGTACTTGTGTTTAATGCTGAAATACCTTGCATTTTCCATGCTTTCCTTTGTTCCTCTTTGGCAATCTGTTCCATGTCTTTGTCATAAATGTAGTCTTGGCACATGAAGCAGTAAATTCCCCCGTACAGCAGGTCAATAGCTGGGAAGACAGAAAAAGAAAGAAAGTGAGGCAAAATGAAAAGAATGCATGTTCAAATGCAGAGACAATACTTGCTTATTGCTGCTTATAGGAAGCTAATAAATGACTGTGTGCTGTCCACAAGCTGTGTGAACTGCTAACTGCTTCATCACACAGTCTTTTTCTATTCAGGTCTATTCAAGTTGTGTTGCCATGCCGCTGAGGTAAAACGTAACAAGGTCTTATCTACTGCCATATCAGCCATCTGTTAACACCATCCAGAAACGATGGAGAAACAACTTGAGACATGGAAAGAGCAGCACTCAGTCAAAAGGTGAGTTAAATGGTGAGAGTTAAATGCTCACACAACCAAAACTGTCCTTCCACTCCTTCTCACTCGCTTCACCTGCAGCTACCTGTTTGCTGTTGCCATGACAACCTGTCTATCAGCTTCTCCCAGCCGCCATCCTCTGTAGATATGGAGGGAAAAAAAGGTAGCAAGGGAGAACAGGGTGGAGGAAGGTAAGGATGTAGGGGAGGCTGCTGAATTAGGGATGTAGAATTCCACTGAACTGATAAAACTGATTAAAGGAATTTTTCAAAAAAGAAAAGACAGAAAGAAAGATAGAGCTTATGGTGCAATTAGATAAAAATCCTTTTACAGTTGTGTTCATTAAAAGGGTCATCAGGTAACCATGGGAACAAGAAGACAGACAGATTAGTCCAATCCGAGACTGCTAACAGAATACCGGCAAATAGCAGTGAGTGGAAATGCATGAAATGGTTAGATGAAAGACATGGGATGGTAAAAAACACAAAGAGGAGGAGAAACAGAAGGAGGGATGAGTGGGAGGAGGCGCAGTGGTTTAATGGAGGCCAATTCCACAGGGTTTGTTAAAGACGACTTAATTACCTCCTCACCAGTCTGTTGAGATCTGTGCCTCCTTTCTCTCTATCAGACTGTTTCTCACTCTATTTTTTGCAATTCAGCTACTAACCTAATTAAACTTACAATTACACTCTGTGGGAAACACATGCACTCAGGAGGGGTTCTTCCTGAGCTGAATGATAACAGGAGTAAGAGGAGGATTCTTCAAAAAAAAAAAAAAAAATCAACCAGCACATTCTCAACATCAACCCTGCTTTTGTGACACCCAGAGCGTCTTTGCTGCGGCACTGCTCTCCACCAAACACTGCAGTGTAATGTACTTCACTTGAAGCTCAAATTGCCTAATTCTATTATTGGGAGGATAAAGAAGAAAGACTTAGGGTGTAGGGCTGGTATTGCAACATTTAGGATGATGGCCTGTGTTAAAAAGGAACATGTTTACAGTATTTATCCTGTCCATTGTTTTCATATTAAATACAAGATTGTAGAAATGTCTATAATCAAGTGTTGGTGCACGTACATCTCTAGGATGTCTCTGTGTCTCAAGTCTGAGTACTGTGCCACACCCTTTTTTCCTCAAAGCCATGTCCAGGCCACTACTGCATGTTACAATTCATGGTGAATGAATTCATGAATGAACTCTAGCCTCTCTACGCAGCATCAGCATGTGGTGGATGCTCTCAAAGTGCTTAGCAAAGAACAGTGCAGAGGCTAACTGTAGCATAGCTGACAACTGCCAGCAGGAAAGTGCAGAGGATGCTTCTTACCATCTGCTTATTCACAAGTTGTGAATACTTGCGTCTGGATAAGCGGGAAGGCGGGCTCTGTTGTGGGCACAGAGTTGGACAGTCTAACATCTGTGGCAGAGTGACAGGCGCTGAACAGGTTACTGTCAATCATGGACAATCCACTGCGTCCACTGCACAACATCATCTCCAGTCAGATGATCAGTTGGGGAGAGGGGCAATAAGCCAATGCTGACTTTCCCTTTTGTTTCTGAACTATACTACACACACTGTACACCACCATGCACCTTAACACCTTTATTTACACCTCAGTATAAATGTAAGTTTAAATTAACTACCAAATTCATTACTTACAATTGTGTTTGCATTTCTGCATACTTAATGAATAATGAATGAATCAAGTATCTATTGATCTATCTATCTATCTATCTATCTATCTATCTAGGCTAGAGTGTAATGAATAGAGAAAGAGGTGTAGCAAACATGAACCAGCGTCACTGGGCCAAAAGCTATACTTAACCAATAAAACCTACTCACTACTGTTGACTGGCTTATATAATGTGGAATCATACAGTGAGATGATCATATTTCCGTGTTGTCTAAAAGTTTGTGAAAGTCTGTCATAGTCTGTGATTGAAAGGGAACAACAGTTGGATAGTAGATACAAATGCAAAGTGCAGAACCCTGCAGGTGGTTCCATACAAGACCAAAAAGAGAGTGATGGATTCAGGCACTTTTTTTGTAAAGAATGGTGTTCCCTTGAACAGAGTTGTAGAGACTTGGAGACTCTATAGAAGGAAAGCTCTTCTGGAAGCTCAGGGAATAAAAATGCACTTAATGTTGGTGTTTTTACTTTACTTTTTTAACCATCTTCTTCCGAATGTCACCCCTTTTTCACACAAAATACAAAAGGCTTTTAACTGAATGAGGTCAGGTATTATTCAGCACTTCTTTCTGCAAGATTCAGTAATTTTCCAGCAACATTTTGATTATTACAGGCCATGTGTCCCTGTGGGAGTTGCAGGGATGGGGGAAAACAGCCAACTGTTCTTGGTGTTCAGCAAACACCCACGGCTTTGTTCAAATCTGGTGCCATCCAGATTGTGTCTGTTTGATGCAAATATTTAATTCAGAGAATTAAAAAACAACTCTCACATTTCTCACTGTGAACACCTCCCAACAGCACAACCTCCACGTGAGCTGTGGTGAGAAGTCCTGTGTGGTTGGTGCGCTTCTGAAAATAGAGGCTTTCTCAAAACATTTTAAAGAAACAAATATTTAACAGATGCAACACAAATGATCACTGACATCAGTCGTGCAATGTCTTACATTAGCTTCTCTGACCTGGAATAAACCTGTCAAAACAAGGCAGAGTCAGAACTCCTTTTCTGGGTTATAACAGACACTGCTAAATTTAATGAAAGATTTTGGAGGAAACTGATTATAAACCAAGGAGGTGTAAATAATAAAGCAGCTTTACCATGTATGAGTGTGCTTCTTTTTAATCAGCCACCAACACAGACCTCAGTCCCAATTCATTAGTAAGTTCACTAATGCATATATTCCATCTAATTGGCTACAGGAGGCTAAATACACAGGTGACAATCAAATCCCTGCTGAGGCCATGTATTTTAGACTGTGTTGCAGTTATGTTGCACTAGGTTGCGTAAGAACTCTCTGTATCACTATATTTCTCGATTAAATGCGTTACAAAACAACAGCTGTGTCACAGGCCTGTAAACAGCCCATATGTTGTGGATAAAGATAACTTAAATATAGACACAAACCCAAACACAAACACACAGGTGTTTGAGGATTCAGCGCACCAGGCTACAACTTCATTAGCCAATCAGCTGTGTTAATTAGCCCTTTTAGCAGCCTCGAGGTGTGTGTTGTGCACTGTTGTGTGCGCACACACACACACACATACATATAGTATATTGCTGCATTATGTATATAGTGTGTGTGACTCTCGTGTGTAACATTTACAATACATATGTGCAAGGTCACATATTGTGTGTTTGTGTGTGTTGTACCTAGGTTATGCCTTTTGCTCTTGGCATGCTCATGGATGTGTTTTTTGGCAAAGCAGGCGAAGAAGACGCAGTAGAGGCAGGAGTGGAGTCTGTTTAAATGGGCGCCGCACACATGGCAGATACATGACTTGGCCTAAAAGAGAGGGAAGAGACAAAGTGAAAGGTGTAAACAATGTCACAGGAGATGATTACAGTTATAGCACACGTTAACGACATTAGTAGCTGTGGTTCCATCATGCTAATTTAAGCAAACACATACGCTGAAAATTATATAATTCACTACCATAAGATCAGAAAATCCAAAGACATGCAGGTTAATTGGTGACTCTAAATTGTCTGTAGGAGTGAATGGTTATCTGTCTCTATATTTCAACGCTGTGATCGGCTGGCAGCCTGTTCCTGGTGTATCCCTCCTGTTGCCCAATGACAGGAGGCCCCAGCCCTCCTGTGACCCTTTAGGAAAAAAGTGGTTAGTATAATGGATGAATAGACTATCTAGTAATTGCCTCCAAGTGCAGCTGACATGTCTACTAAGGTTGTGGTGGAAAAACATTTTTTTTGACATTTCAAGACATCAAAGCTACTTTTCAACCATTGTGTGGTAGGTGCACCACAATTACGACAGCTGTATATTCTTAACTTTCGTGACTATCTCACTGTAGATAGTTTATCTATCTGGTAAAAACATCCACCGTAGCTTTTCTTTAGCTTCTGATGCTTGCGCAGAAACACAATACGTGTCCAAAATGCAATTTGAAGGGGCCATTTTGTGTGATCATGTGCATATGTGAATTGACAAATGGGCCAAAAATAAATAAATAAATAAAAATCCAGACCTTTTTCTTGAATTTTGTCTCTTAATCATGTCTTGTTTTGGTGCTATAATGACTAAAGCAGCACGCGGTGCTCATTTAAGATTTATATAATTAATGTGTAACCTGATTAATGCGTAACCTGATATTGCAGTATGATTATTAATGATTAATACGTTTCTGTGCATTCTGTTTGATGGTAAGGTTGGAAAGATGAAAGAGGGGGGCACGACTGTGGATGGAGGGCAGATAGCAAAAGTTCAAAAGCATGCAGATGAGAAGCTGTCGTGCCAAAAAGCCAGCGTGGATATGACGAGGTGAGAGGAAATGAGCAACGCCTGGAAGACCAGAACAGGGAAAATAACAAAAGACAAGAGGGAGAAGAAAGAAGGTACCAAGACAAAAAGAGAATATTAATGAGAAGATGATGGTTGTAATGTAGAGGCTAACTTGATGCAACTGCACAAGGTTGATTTCAAAGTCAGTTTTGTATTGGCTTGTGACCAATTGTGTGATAACTACAATTAGAGCTATACTTACACACCAGCGTTTTGTAAGGTAATGCCACAGGAAAATACTTAACATCCTGGTTTGAAAATATATTAACTCTTCATGATATATGTATTTGCACAAACTCCACTTCCAGAGAAATTGTGACTTAAAATCTAAAATCTTTTTCTAAAAATCACAATGTGTCAATTATACCTTTAAACATAAGCAATATGCAATACGCAAAAACGTCTTGACTTTCTTGGGCACAAAGCATTCGACCTCCGTTATTCCCCACAAACAAGCTGAAAGGTGGACTTGTCTCACCAGAGAACACTTCTCCACTGTCTTTCAGTCCATCAGACATGAGCTTGAGTCCGGAGAAATTAGCAACATTTCTGTACAGAATTGTTGTACGGCTTCCTCTTTGCTTACCAGAGTCTCAGGTTTCTGTATTTCTTGATGCAGCAGCAACAGCAGTGACTGACTACAGTACTCCAGAGACAATGCTGCTATATTCATCAGGATAAAATGACAGTTTCTCATGCACTGCCACCTGAGGGGTTGAATGCAATGCCTTTGCAGTGGTTTCTGCCTTTGGCCTTTACACACTAAGATTTCTCTTGAGTGGAGTCCCTCAATCTTTCCACACTATTAGTGACTGTACATAGGAAAAGACATATGCTTTGCAATCTTGCGTTGAATTATATCCTTTTTGAACTAAATGACAGTAATCTCACAAAGGGTAGAGGCACAGGCTGGGCCTTTGGTAGACCCCCTCACCTGTTACCAATCAACCTGGTCAATTCTGAATCATCTGGAAAGGCGTTACATGAATATTTTGTGAGCTTTTTACAGTTATTTTGTGTATTGTTATTTTGCATACTATATGAATAAAGGTTCAAGCAAACTAACAAAAGATTTTACTTTTCACTGTATCAGAAAAAGAAAAGTTTTCCGGAAACTGGGTTTGTACACTCAAAAACTGAAAACAGCACTTTCTTGCTTAAAATGGCTTAAGCCATTAATAAAGCATAAGAATAACTGCTAATTCCTTCTCAAATAACATATGAGAAGTTTGATATTACTCTTAGTTTGTCTGCTAAATAAAAAGCTACAGCAAGGTTAGCTTAGCATAAAGAGAAAAAGCAGCAACCTAGCACTGTCCCACTGTAACTAGGCTCACAGCTGTTGCTTGGCATGGCGGCCCACACACGCACAAAAAAAAAAATGGAAAAAGAAAAGACAAACAAAAAGAAAATATGATTTTTATTCCAGTCAAACACAACCCCATGCACAAGTGCTTAGACAGCACATGAATTATGTAAGGGCATCAATATGCAACAATCTCTCCTCACTAATTTTTCCCCCAAACTGGCAGTGTTACAGTATGAATGTGTATTTGTTAGTCCCTATTTTATCCATGCAGGAATTTTATATCTGCCTGTCAACACATCTTTACATCCATCCTAATGCTTATGACAGCAGGAGTTCGTGTACACATGTGGAACAGTTACGGTTGCGTACTAATCAAGAGGCCACTCGCTCAGAGGCCTTGTGGTTCTCATAACACGCAGAGAACACCCTGAGCTCTGTCCACGTCACATTTCTCCAAACACTGTGATGTCAATGATGAGCCATCTGCCAACAAGAGCAGAGGAGGGTAATGGGCTGGAAAGATACTAGTTAAAAGTGTAAGCGAGGACATCATCACACCGTGAGCCAAATGCAACATTATCCTTCTAGTTCATTGAAGGGAAAGGCCTGTATCTATGGTAGGTGGGCAGGTAGGTAAAATAAAGGTCAATACATTTCCAAAACATAGGCATCACACCAATTATTGTACATGTCTGACAAGAATAAGCGAAACGAAATGAGAAGAAAGTCACTTTGAAAAGACTGAAAAACGTCTCATTATGGACCTTTGAGTCCTCCATTATATGATAAAGAAATTGTCAAAGGCTGAAATAAAACAAAATTTTATCTGTGTGAATGCAAGCCTGCCTGCTGCCAAGTAAGCATCACATGGACAATTATTGTAACATATATAAAATATGCTACTAAATTATCCACTATCCAAACAGTTCTCTAGTCTACACAGGTATACACGGTTTTGTTATATAAATGCAAGTACAGCTTGAGGGACTGTGGATTATTGAGGCTGCTACTGACATTTATTCTGTCTATTTGATATCTGGCATCTATACCACTTATATTGTTGAGAGTCGCAGAGGGCTGAGCTGAGGATGTGGAGGTACACCCTGGACAGATCTCTAGACAAGTTGACAGATAATGTGCCAGGCAGATAGACTGGAAAACAGACATGTGACTTATGAAAGCAATTAAAAACATCAATCATCCTCTTATCAAACTCTGAAATCATTTGTAATTAGAAATATATATATAATCATCTGAAACGTTCAGATGATGACGGCATTCCCCGTGTAAGGATTTCCTGTGACAGGCTTGCTTGTAACTGAATGGAAAACTGAGCCACGATCAATAAAAATGTAGTCCCACAGGGAGGTAACACGCAGCAGGGATGTGAGCCCTCCTGCCAGCCTTGTCTGCTCTTCAGGATAGGGTGGGGACAAAACAAGATAACCAGGCAATTATGACAGGATGAGACCCTGCAAATAATCACACCGTTTATTTCACACCTCCTGAAGTACCACCTCCCATTGATCCCATGTACACGACAGGGGACATGAAGTTGTCCCAGAGCACATATGAATGCAAGATGCATGCATTCAAGTATACACTCACACTGCAGAGGTAAGCACATGCTAAAATTGTTCTCCACTGCTCTGTTCTCACAAGTAATAGTGATCTTTTCAATAAACAGGGCTTTATATATTATATTTTCTCTTAAGAACACATGAGCAGGCTGATGATAGCACCTTCTGTTGCTTTACCAGTCAAATCCTGATGATCCTCCCATGCAGTGCAAAGACAGCAGAGAAGCACCTCTAGCAATCAGGCTATGGCTTATGGGCATAACATGTATAGATTATGTAGTGAAATTCAATGACTCCTTGGACCATTTTAAACCCAATAATGCCTTCTAAGTGAGGAAATGCCACCGTGTAGTGCTAGCCTGCGGTCTACTGCTGGAAGGAAGTGGAGCCACTGCAGGCGCAGCGCCAAAGCAAACCGATGCACATCAGCTTCCTAATCTATGATGCGTCTCTGGCGTTGAAATACGGTAACGTTCAGCTGAGCGGGGCTGACCGGGTGCTATTCTGGTAGTTTCATTTGCTTTTAGCGGTTCTGCAGCCTGTCAGCTGTTAAAGGTGTCGGTTATGGTAGTTATCAAGAGCGTGGACAGAGTGAGGGCGAACAGTAGTTTGTTATTCAGGGCACTTGTGTGTCCATTTGTGCTGTTTTGGTAGGGCGGGGAACTGTCCATGCACGCGACGCCAACCTGAACACACGCACACACAGAGTAGATAGTACACCAAAGTCTCTTTTAAACACTCGTTTCCCTCCGTCACTTGTTACCTTGCGTTTTCTGGTCTCGGCTGAGCCGCTCCACACGAAACACTGATAAATGACCCTCAGGTTCTGCTTCCAGTTGTCCACTTTAAAGCCGTTGACATGGGGGCAGCCTGCGGGACTCATGGTAGTCACAGCATCCGGCTTTACCGTCCTCTGGCCGATGAAACCTGTCCAAATCCCTGAACGCAGACCCAGTCCAAACAGGCTGGCGGACTAGCTTGCCAGGTTCGTTATCCACCGATTGCTGCGTTCTGGCTAACTGGACATGTCCTGGTTGCGGCAACTGAGACGCGCGCAGTACAGAACATAAAGACGAATTTTCCTATAGTCTTCTGCTAGAAATAAAATATAACATATGCATTTGAATCCGGAATTTCGTTGTATATGTAGTTCTTCACATTCGCTAAATTACATGTTAGCACGCTGGCTAAAGTTGGTTAGCATTGGAATTTCAACAGTAGCTTACACAGTAAGTCTCGTCAAGACCCACCTCATTCATAGCGTGGGCCAATGAGAGCTGCGCGCTGCGCATGATTGGCGTGTGCAAACTCTCTTTTGCGGTTAAGTCCCGCCTCTGTAAAGTGGAAGCTGCGTCGTGATTGGTGCCATGTTCGTGCGCACCACATCCGCCTGTGTAAGGACGTTGATTGGTTGAAGCGTAAATCAGCTTCATTGTATCAATCAAGAACGTGTGGCGATCAAAAGTGACACGAGAATCTTTTCACAAAGCCATGAAACTCAAAAACTATATTCTTAAACAATTTATTATTAACAGATCCACAATCGCAAAGCTCAAGCTCCCAAATGACATGATAGTTCTGTTTCATATGTCGTAATAACAAGCTGTCAAACGATTTTCTGTACAGTGCTCTAGCGACCTCTAGTGGATCCGGCCTAAAAAAACAAAAAAGAAAAGGGAGAAAAAAAACAGTGCACCAGATTGTGAACGACTCCTCTGTTGCTGCCGAGTTTGGTCAACGGCATGTCCCTGTGTACAAATTCACTATCTTTAATATCTACATTCTAACCAAAAGGAGTGAGAGGGAAACCATCATTGCAGTCTTTACAAATGTAGAATATATCAGATTTATTCCTAGTCGGTCATTGGTGTTTCATCTCACATGTAATGCCCTTGAGTTACGGCCAACATGCAGCAGAACCAAAACAAACAGTGAAATTATTCACACATATTATGTTTGGAACAAATAAGTCCAGTTTTTATTATTGTGGTTTCTGTTAATGTAGCAGTGGCGCTCCAACCTGAACATTGATAAATAAAACACTGACAAAAATCTTAATCTTTTTTCCATTTCTGTAAGGATGTGTTGTTATCCTTAAGACACTGTGAAGAAAGAATAACCAAATTTATCATCATTCCACACAATTAGATTTTCCTTGACCAATGTCCTTATGCAATAGAATGTTTGTTTTCCTCTTTAAAAAAAACCCAACTCATCCCGGGAAGAACGTGTTGGGGTGGCTGCAGCGTTCTCTCCCTGTCCAAGACCCCTCAGGAATAACTTGATGTTTTGCTACCAACATCATCTTCCTGCGAACCCATACTCTGCAGGAAAAAAAGTTTCAAAAAGATACCTGTCAGTATGGGGAGAAAAGAGAATGAGAATGAGTGTTGACATTTATAATACTGCATCATCTCACCTTCTGCACAAACTGTGGGTTAACTGTAATTTCTTGATCCATTGACTTTAGTTTTTCATCCAGCTCTATACATTTCAACATCTGAAAGAAGAACAAGGACACAGTTTCACCTCAAATGTACTTACTGATAATAATAATAATAATAATAATAATAATAATAATAATAATAATAATAATAATAATACCAAAATTATGACAGAAAATTCCAATAAGACATGGTCACCCTCACCTCTTGGTCAATTTTGTGGAGCATTGCTGGGTTGTTGTATTTTTCGGGGTTGTCGTGGAAGCATACCATACCATCCTTTTGGTTAATGCTAGCGTAGATTTCACCATCTTCAATCTGAGAAACACAAAGGACAACATGATGGTGATTGAAAGCTACACTTAAAACCATGAGCAAACCATTTTAAAACAGATTTAAAGACAAAATAAATCTAGGTCTGTATGTATTAAGCATCCATGAGTAGGAAGGATCACTCCTAACTGGCCAGAAATTCTCAGAGGGGACATTTTTGGTCCAACTTTTAGGAGTAGACGTAAAAGCAATTTATCAAGATTCTGAACAAGACATCTCCCCTATCTCCGCCAGAATGTAGGAGAGTTCTGGAGGTGTCCTAACTGTTGCCAGGAGATAGGATTTAGACAAACACGCATCTCATTAAAAGATACTATTTGGACAAAAAAGTACTAGTATGGGTGGCTGAGCGTCTGTGCTGAAATGGACTCATCGATGCAACAGGCGTTAAAATTATTGCTCCAACAGTAGCGTTTATGTGAATCACAAATATCATTGTATTAACACTAAAGTGGTTACAGATGCAAACTATAGGAGGCTTAAAGGTCAATTAATCCTTTCTGCATCTATGCTTCAGTATCCATGATGTAAACTCCATCGCCCGAGTCCATGAGGGTTGCGAAGGACTCACTGAACATGCATGTGCAACACAAAAAAATCTGTGTCCGCTCGGACTGTCCACAACCGTACTGCACTGACAGTGCATGTGCAAGAAAATTAAACCAGTGTGAGGTCCATTTCAACAAAAGGGCACTTTACCATGCTGTTATTGTACAGAGTTAACATGTTTTGTATTGAGCATGTACAGAATGTGTACATGCAGGCACCCCCAGCTCAAATATGAACAGAAATATGTGCGTGTGGGTACGGATCTATTGCAGGAAAAGCAGCTGGTGTAAATTGGCCTTTACAGATCCACATCTTAAGTGATAACAGATTTCAAGTTTTTTCATTATGTTTCCCAGTGTATGGTGTGGGGAAAATAAGATTGGATCAGGTGGATAAGGATAATTATGCCTACAGGTGGCCCTTCAACAAACCTACCCTACAAAATATACAGAATTAGCATAAATCATTTTATTGACAAGTGACACTTATTTCAGCATTACAATTTAATTCATACATATGAACCACAATTGTCAGAAAAATGACATGTCAGTAGAATTTGGACTATTTGACTCATAATGTCTTCATAAGTTTTAAGCTCTGCTTTGACGTCATAGTGTTTTATTCCTGGGCTACATTTCAGCATGATGCCTGGAAGTGATCCAGAGGTGTTTAATGGGCCCTGAACAGAAAGATGGGAAAAAACGTGCAGAAACATCTCCACTGATTCCTGAAGCTGTATTTTAAGGCCTACTGTTGAGAAGTTAAGTTGTTGTGCTATAAATAAAACATAGCAGTCCAGAAATTCTGTTGAATATTCATTAATTCATAAAGAACATCTTTAGTATTACAATATCTGGATAAGTGTGAATTCTGAGATGCTATTGTCCATCAGATTATTATTGACAATTGTTGTGCCCATTTCTCACTATCTGAGAAAGGTAAGATGTGTCCCCAAGAGTAATCAAACATTGTAACCGATGAATTGAATACACATCAGCAAATGTGCATTTGTTAAATTGATTATATTAAATGGATGAATGATGCTTTTTGTGATTTAGCCCTTCTGGACCAACTCACCATGTGTAAGACGTATTTCTCAGCTTCCTGGGGGCCCGACAGCTGCACTCGACTTGCCATATCTTGCAAAGACAGTGTCAGGAAAGTCTGCAGGCAGCACATGATATACAAATGTTAAATGTTTTACACAAAGCAACATTTTTATAGAAATAACACTGTACTTACTAATGTGAATACAGTGTTTCTGCAGAATGCAGCTTTAATATTGGACAGATATAATTGATATGGCCAAGACGTGTTGCAAATCCAAGGACAAATAGACAGGAGGACAAAGCAATTGTATCAACTGTTCAACTTTCCAGTAACAGCTGGTTATTACGTGTTCCTCCACTCAGGATGTTTCCTCTCATTTTGACTGCTTTTAAACTGCTTTTACATCTCATTTGCAACACCTAATATTACAACCAGCTATTCAATACAGTTCACATTAAAAATGAGGATTATACAGTTTTCACTGATGTGTTCTTGTGAGGACATCCAGTATGTGGTATTAAAGTAAAAGAGCAAATGCACACACTCGCACACCTTTGTTAGCCTCTGGATGTTCTTCTTGTAGAGGGAAGAGAGGCACTGTTTGACCAGGCCTGTGTTGTTGTCTCGTGTGAACGTCTCACTGTGTTTGTTGACCAGGCTGCGCAGCTCGGCCGGATTGTTGGTGGTGTAGACCTGGGCTAACTCGTGGTACGCGTTGCTCAGTGGCTGAATAAAGAGGAAAATAATGGAAAGAAAACATTTCCAGTAAAACAAGATATGCTGCAAGCATAGTTAGTACTGGCTTTCGCCGTGTGTTCACACTGCAAGCAACATGATTATTAAGTTACTCGTTTCCTTTAGATGTGGGTGTAAATTAGCAAATGTGTGGAAAGCAAACATGATTACAGGAAGAAGAAATTGCCCAGAGTTGTTGTCAGCTGTCAACCTAGTCGCAGCTTGAGCCTCTCATGTCTTACATATATTCAGTCACAGTGCTAACTGTCTAGATACCCCAGAAAACAATATACATATTGATAATTTCTATAACCCCTATTGCTAAAAAGTTGGGACGCTGTGTAAAAGTGAAATGTAACAGCTGTAGTCACAGCAGTCCTCACCTTGATGAACCTTCCTACAATTTGTGAGGTGTATTTGGGCAGCTGCTGCACTTTGCCATGGAGAATGAGTGACACCAGGATGTATTTCTTATAGGCTTCCAACATGATGTGGCTCACTGCCATGGCTGGAGTGGTTATTGCCTGATGAGGGAAAGTTAGAAACACATGAAAAATGATCTAACGTACTCTAGCAAACTATGAAAATGGCAAAATACAACACAAGAAAGTACCTGTTCATAAAAATACAGTGCTCTTTCGAAGTTTTTGAGGCCCGTGTAGATCATGCCACCATAGTAGTAGTAACATAAAAAGTGCTTTGCGTCATAAGCTCCATTCTCCTTGCAGATGTCCATCATGTCCAGCTCCAAGAAGGGCAGGGCGGGCTTGAAGCACTTTGCTAACAAGCACAGCTGCGGGGACATGAGTATGTAGTGAGGGTGACTGACAGGAGTCCACTCAAAAGGATGCAGTTAACAGACAGTACTGTGAGCTTGTGTCTCTGAATAAATGAACACACCATAAACAGCATATTCAACAAGTGTGCAAGATAAAGTAGATACTGATTATGGGTAATGTAGTATAACAAATCACATCCATAACCAAAATAAATGCACAAGCAGGAGCATGAGGTCTTTTAGGATTGGCAGTGACTCACCTGACACAAATCTGCATGAACTGAGGTAAGTTGGTTTGTGTTCATCTGCATTTTGTCTATTGCCTGTTTTAGGACCACGACACCCCTCAATGGCTGTCAAAGAAGAAAAAGGTGTTATTGAGCTGCAGCTTGCCCGACACATCCAAACACAGTGGAAACAATGAAGGCTGCAGCACAATTTAAAATGTATTTAAATATTTAGCTCATGATGAATGAACTGTTTGGAGCTGCTCGCTGCTGTGGTGGGATGACTCATTTAGGCTTTGTCTTTTCTGACATAGTTGAAAAATATGATTTAAATTTAGGACTTTAATTTCACCCTTAAAGGAGGAAAACAGGTCCACTACATAAAGTTCACACACTCACAGGCTACTGCACAGTGTCTTTTGAAACATTCCACGTGCATAATTGTTACACTGACACTGCTGTAAGATGCTGCTCAATAACAAGAACATAATGGAAACCACAAAAACATTACACGAGAGATGAGCACTAACAAGTGTCTTCAGGTGGAAGGAAGTGGGGTTTCTTTGTTTTCTCTATCATATAATTTAGGACTGGGGTCGAATGTTTCTCCTGGTGCAGTGCAGAGATGTAGCATGGGCTCATCAAGTGCTGTGTGACAGTATACAGTACGTGTGGATGTCAACACATGGAAATGTCAGTACATACAGTGAATGAAAAGGGCTCATAAGTGAACATTACAGACCAACTGTTAAAGTGATAAAATAGTCCATGACCCCTTAGCTTTTGGAGCTTGTGGCCTATCAGTGATTGATGGAAGTTGAATGCATGAAAGGCACAAGGCAGGATAAAGAGAACAGACTCTAAAATAAGTTTAAAAAAAAAACAAACAAAAAAAAACAACGTTTGTGTTGTGTTTTCTCCACTGATATTTAAACGACTCAGTCCTCATTAGCAAGCGCCCACAGCACTTGCTGCTGTGAGTCACTAAGGAAAATAAACTGCTTTCACAGACGCATAGAGCATTTTTCAGAGGTACAAAATTGTGTAAAGAAAAGAAAACTATGCTGCGAAGTATGTATATGCACATTTTCTGTCATATTTCATTCAACATATTACATGCTTTTACATTTTACACACAAGATTGTTAATTATCTAGTGTGTAGCCAGTGTCAATGTTTGTACTGTTATGAAATATAATCACCAGTTACTAATACATTTGGAGATATTAAGGGTCTGCAATGATATCAATGATTAATACCAACAGTCTTACCTGTTTCCGCTCTACAAGCGCGTTTGTCAACTGGTGGCATAGACCAGCAACTGTGAGAGGAAACAGGAGATGAAGGAAGTGTTAAATGACAACTGATGGTACACCTTCAAATTAGTCAGATAATATCATGCACTTCTCACACTTGTGTAGAGGACATTTCTACACTTAAAGTTCCAACCATATTACTAGACTTACAAGTGTCTGTTGCATATCTAATGTGCTCCCCATTGCAGGTACTGATAAAGAGCTGGACTTGGGAGAAGAGCGTCTCAAAGTCAGGGATGTTTGGCATGGAGAACTTCACAAATCTGGAACATAAAGGTAACATGTCCAACAAAAAAGCAATCAGTGAAACGTTTACGCTTATCTGCTCATAACACTTTCTGAGACTGAAATGAAAATGCATTATTTGAGGAGATTTATTTTTGAGTCATTTCATTCACAGAGACATGCTCAGTTCTTCCATGTGAAAGTCATTTGATAAGCATGAAACAGTTTAAGTCTAAAGCTTGAGCTTTGAGGTTTGGGATGAACATAAAGACTAATAATTCCTAGTGTGTCCGTGGTTAATTGTTTAAACTGTATTCTTCATAATTGTGGGTTTTAACTATGTGCAACCCGACTCTACTTCCTGCAGCACAGGCATTTCTCACCCTATGTACAACAAGGTAAATAGGCTGGCATGCCTACATTATTAACTGCACATGCAACAGGTAGGCTGTAGCTGTTACATGCCAACAGGGAACCTATAATAAAAAAAGCAAACTATAATTGAAAAAACTACACTTTATATAACATATACTGGAATATTTATGTACTTCTTTAAAAAAATTTAGAACCTGCAATATAGGCAATGTCCCTTTATGCTCAATAAAGTTCTTTAAATCTTGTTATTTTACTTAAAAACTGTCTGGGCACAGTTTCCTCCTTGCCAACTATGTTCCTCACTACATCCACTCCCTAGAGCCTATTCATTACAAAAAGTATGACATGTCAATATTCACACTTAAAAAAATACATACAGTATAGCTATGGCAAGGGATGCAGAAACAGCACGGTAGGGTGGGACATGACTAAACATATCAACCAAGGGCAGCAGGCTTTGATGAAGAGTGGTTGCAGGTACTTACAGCACAGCCAGCACACCTAGGGAATGCTCCTGGATGTCCAAGGCCCCCAGCACCGTGTCCAGGTGAGACAGATTTTTGGCCAGCAGCTCCCCACTCTTGTTGATCAACTCACACAGCTGAGTCATCTGGCCTGGTGAGTGGAGATGACAAGGTGGAGGGCAGGACAAATTAAACTTTTCTGAAAGTGCTTTACAACTTTGGAAGTGTGTATCTCAAAAATATTAGGCATTGTTTACACCTGAAAGCCAAAGGCAAATTGTACTGTAGAAATCTTTCCTTATACAACAGCACACAGGTATAATATGCTACAATACTACTAAAGAAGGACACATGCACAAATATTTGACTGTATCAGCTACCAAAACCAAGTGTTATTACACTCAACCTGTCTCAGCAACTGTGAAAACTGAAGTTCGATTAATATTATCCACATAGTAGAACAGAAAAATACTCCCTTCAAGTATCCCTAAGTGTTTTCCTTAGTTGTCAGTGTTTAGTGGTCAAATTAATCACAAACTTAATTTTTTTTTCTCTGCGACAGAAGAGAGACTACTCTATGAAACACACTGGCGCACACTGTTTATAACCGTAGCGGTTGAGTAGTTCAATATAAATAGGCCGGTCAAGGCCTTGCAACAGATGTACATCAAGTGTGATCGATAGATGACTTTGAACCAATGATACTCCTTAATTTAGTTCACCAACCAATGATGTGAGGCCAGGGCGGGACTACCGGTAGGCAGTCCCCAGAAATTATTTTCTATATCAAAAACAAAAAGTATGATTTTGACAATTTGTTTGATGAGCTAACGACTTCGCAATTACCTTTGGCACCTCTGTGTAGTAACGCATCTTCTAGTGATACTTAACAGAACTCTCGCACCCAAAGAACCTCATTTTTATGGTGTGTTTACATGATAAAGCAAAAACAGGGCTCTGACCAGTTTGGCTGCCTAGCTATCGGAAAGGCATTGGATAGCATATGCTAGCTAACTAGCTAACACTTCCCACTCGAATGAGTTTACTAAACCTACCTTGAGCGGAGAGCTGCCGCACATTGTTCACAAACTGCTCCAAGGCTGAAGCCATTATTTCCTGGATCCAAAGTGGAGGTAATTTGCACTGTTTTTCATTCAAACGTCAGAAACAACTCCGTCCGGACTGAGACAGGGGGCCACACAGCCGCCACTGAGGTGAAGCTATCGCGAGATCGTACGAACAGAACAGACTGCAACGAGATTTAGGAACGGGCCATCGGATATTTAAACGGCCATACACATAATTTAGCTGATGGGATTTGTAACAGAATCGCCATGAGATTAATTGTAATTTTTTAAATAAAAAAATGAGTAGGTTGTTTGTTTAATTTGTGGTTCAAGGGACTGTAGCATTTCAGACCGTAGTTCTAGTTCTTCCCTTGAGGAAAAGAAAACACAGGAAGTGACGTACAATTTACCGGGTTGTCAACAAAGATGTTATAAAATGTAGTAGCTCCCGACTGAAGTATTCATTGATTATTAAAGGGATACTAAAGTTTATTGCACTTGTAAAAAGACAATTGTTAATTGTGTTAATATATTATGTACTTAGTTGTTACTCACATACTGAGCAACTAGATACAAGTTTGTCATCCATCCTCCTTTTGCTGAGCTTACACACACTGACACATTTGGAACCCCTGCAGATAACTGTTTAGCAGATTAAATATGTCAATGAACAAGTCCTAATATGTAGTTTAAATTAAGGACATACTGACATTTATCTATTTATTTATTTTTGTTGCGTCGCTTTTTATTCCTGATTAACTTTGTTAGTCTCCTTTTTTATACTTGATGAATCCGTTGGACATGTTGAGAGATGTTGTAATAACAATAATAATAACACAAATAAGAAGAACTTAATTTTATTTACTTAAAAAAAATAACGGTCGATAGCTGTCACAGAGGAGTGCAGAGAAGTGAGCCATCTCGTTCATGTACACTATCTTTGTTTCGAGCAGGCTCATCGTACAGTTTGTCCCCACCGCTGAGATCCTCTCGTCTCGGTGCGGAAGCGCCAGTTGTGCGCTTTTCGTTTCACTTGCGGTTGCACTAACAGCCACTATTACAGATGTTCTGAGTTTAAGAAAGGCTGCGGGGCAGCTGCCGGGACAGTTCACACTCAAAGTGAAACGATGCAACCCGCTCCCTGTACACTGTAGACATAGGAATGTCACATTTGACCTGGCCGCTGCTGTGCCGCTAGCCTCTCAGCTAAAGTTAGCCTCCGACCTTTAGCTCAACTGCAGCTGCCCAAAAGCACAGAGACGCCCAGAATGATGAAGTTAAGCTAGCAGTTAAATGAAAAAGCAATACGAATAACACAACAAATGCCAATTGCTGAACCAAAACGGTGGAAAAGCCGCAATATCTGGGAAAACCCCTCGACTCTTATGCGTAATTAATGTACTGTTTCCTTTCGCCGGTGCTGCTGTAACTGCTCAGGGAAGACGGAATGTTACTGTCCGGTATAACACGCCTACTCGGAAGACCGAAACCTTTGCTCCGTGATCCGTTTAAGAGGATTTGCCTGAACATGTCGTCTTCCTCTACCTCGGGTAAGAGACTGCGGGTTCTCGTGGACATGGACGGAGTCTTGGCGGATTTCGAGGGGGGGTTCCTGAAGAAGTACCGGGCCAGGTACCCGGACGAGCCCTTCATCACCCTGGAAGACAGGAGAGGGTTTTGGGTGTCAACGCAGTATGGGCAGCTGAGGAGTGACCTGTGTGTAAGTGACATTTACACAAGTGAACAAAAGAGTTTTAAATACACATCTATATCACACGTCCTATATAGGACATCAGTCCTATATAGATAAACAAAAATATTGTAATTCATTAAATTAGTTAAGTTAATACATGAAAGGAGCCTGTTTGAATGTGGGCAAAATAGAAACCTGATAATGAGAATGAAACATTGTTTAATGGTGAGTTCCCAACATGCACTTGCACAGTGCTGACTCACCAGATTTGTAGTGTTTTTAAATGGGACAAGCTCATGTTATAGTTGAACTTTAAAGGTGGTGTAATGACTGTAGTGAAAAGTGCTGAACACATTCAGTCTACCCTCATGCATGCTAATGGTGACACTGATTTTTTTCTGTTGTTTTTCAGTAAGTCACATGCTTGTGGTTAAAAAGTCATTTATTTACATCGCTTAAGGCCAAGGAGATTGCTGAGACTTGTCTGCCAAATATGAGAGGAGCACTGGGCAGAAAGCCAAAGTGAACTGGCCCAAAGCTAGGGAGAAGAGGATAAGGGCGACTGTTAATTCATATCGGATACATGCAATGAAATGGCTGAAAGTAACAGCTGGAGATAGAGGGTATTTGTGTTCTGCAAAAAGATCTCCAATCTAAGTTGGCAACGTAAAGAGAAGTGAAATTAGACAGAAAAACGCAACAAGCTAAAACAGGTTTTTATGTGGATTCGCAAAAGCTTTTCAAGACAGACTTCCAAAGTGACTAAGAGGGGACTATAGTTAGAAAAGCTGCATATCGAATAATAAAGAACAAAGGGTACTCCACCCTTTGCAGTAAGAGTTTAAAAAAAATTTTTCATTCAATGAGAACATCCACTTAGTTTAAATACAACAACTATGAGAATTGGCCAGTTGTGACAGTGTTACTACAAAGATGATGTCACAGTTCAGTACAAGTACACGGAAGAGATAAACAGGAAGGTGTTTGGCTGAGTTCCTTTTTATGAAAAAAAATCCTCATCACTATCAACCACCTCATTATAATTCTATTATTACAGCACAACTTCATGCATATATCAACTTTTCTAATTATTTGGACAGTTGAGCCTCTTGTTGGCCTTCAAAAGGTCGATTTTTGGACATTCATTCTTCAAAGTTCACGTAGATAAACATGCACGAGAACTGCATACACTGTTAGTGATAAGCTGTACGTGTTGTGTGTTTTGATTCCAGGAAAAAGCCATTAGTATCTGGCAGTCCAAAAACTTCTTCATAGAGCTGGAGCCCCTGCCAGGAGGAGTGGAGGCGGTCAAAGAGATGGCCAAGATGGAGAGGTATGCCTCAAATGTCCTGGATACTTATTTAATAGCTAAATGTGATATAGACAATATGTAGAGAATAAATACTAACTATAATGAGTGGACGTCTGTATCTATACACTTACACTGTTACATTATTACAAGCCGGTTTAAATCTTAACATGTGCAGACAAACAGCAGGAGTAAATTGTGCTTCCCATGGTCCTAGTTTCAGGAGTACATGAACTCTGTGTATGGTGTTAAACGTGTTACTGTTTTCCTCTGTTTCTGGATGGAAACCTCTTTGTTTTTCTAACAAGAGAGGTCAGTCCTGTCCTCTACATTATTGTTTTTATTGCATTTATAAAAACAATGTGACTTCCAATCATCAGCACATGGAATATAAAAATGTTTGTATGTCTTTAATTTTTCCACTCTGGCCCTGTTGTTTCTCTTCCTTTCCGCAGCACAGATGTCTTTATTTGCACCAGCCCCATAATGCATTACAAGTACTGCCCCTATGAGAAGGTGAGTATCCTGCCAATCGCCATCTTTTATGTTCCCTTTTGAAATGATTACTGTCTGTCTCTTTTCAATTAAAACCTCATCTGCTGCATGGTTGCGTGTGTCCGTTTGTTTTTGTCCAGTATGCTTGGGTAGAGAAGCATCTGGGCCATAACTTTCTGGAGCAGGTCATCCTGACCAGGGACAAGACGGTCATCACAGGAGACATTCTCATAGATGACAAGCCTGACATTCTAGGTAAGGACTGTACACATGCTTGTGTGTGCATGTAGTAACAAAAAAACTCAGTGCATTAAATAATGTTGGTGCGTTTGAATTAAATAATTACTCCAATAATTATTTTCTATTGATATTGATGGCAGTTTAATAATTAGACATTCACTAACCCCTACAGACATTAAAATAATCATGGTGGTGTTTTTGCAATTAGCGAAAGTCATTGATTTCACACTGACAAATACAAAACATTTGATTTTTCAAGCTTATATGAATGTCGTTGATTGTTTTGATGTGCTAGCTTGCTTGATTGCTTGATTGGTTGATAACTGCCTACATCTGCCTACATACATGACATCATTATGCAAGGCTCAAAACATTGTAGTTTTGTATGTAAACACACAAAGACGTGAAGATTTTTTGCACATTATTTAGCACATATACACTGCTCAAAAAATAAAGGGAACACATAATCATTCCAAAGTAAGTCCAAGTCCATCTGGGATATCAACCTGTCCAGTTAGGAAGCAACACTGATTGTAAATCAATTCCCCCTTCTGTTGTGCAAATGGAACAGACAACAGGTGGAAATTTGAGACAATTAGCAAGACAACCCCTATAAAGGAATGGTTCTGCAGGTGGTGGCCACGGACCATTTCCCTGTCCTCATCCTTTCTGGCTGATTTTTGGTCACTTTTGCATTTGTCTGCACATTTTGCACTAATGTGCATGTTACAGCTCAAACTGTCAGAAACAGACTCCATGAGAGTGGTATGAGGGCCTGACGTCCACAAGCGGGGCCTGTGCCCACAGCCCAACAGGCCGATTGGCATTTGCCAGAGAACACCAGATTGGCAGATTTGACATTTGTGCCCTGTGCTCTTCACGGGTGAGAGCAGGTTCACACTGAGCACACGTTACAGAGTCTGAAGACGCAGTGGAGAATGTTCTACTGCCTGCACCATCCTCCAGCATGATCGGTTTGGTGGTGGGTCAGTGATGGTCTGCGGAGGCATTTCCTTGGAGGGCCACACAGACCTCTATGTGCTAGCCAGAGGTGCCCTGACTGCTATTAGGCACCGGGATGAGATCCTCAGACCAATTGCTAGAACACATGCTGATGCAGTGGGCCCTGGGTTTCTTCTGATGCATGACAATGCTGGGCCTCATGTGGCTGGAGTGTGTCAGCAGTTCCTGCATGATGAAGACCTTGATGCTATGGACTGGGCTGCCCATACCCCAGACCTGAATCCAATCGAGCACCTCTGGGACATGTCTCGTTCCATCCACCGACGCCACGTCGCACCACAGACTGTCCCAGAGTTGACTGATGCCCTGACCGTCTGGGAGGAGATCCCTCAGGAGAACATCCGTTGTCTCATCAGGGGCATGTCCAGACGTAGGGAGTGCATACAGGCACACACTACTGAGCCTCATTTTGAATTGTCTTGAGGAATTTCCACAAGTTAAATCAGCCTGTGATCTGACTTTTCCACGTTTGAGCATGATTCTGTATCCAGACCTGCATGGGATAATTATTTTGATTTCCATTGATAATTCTTTGTTATTTTGTTCTCAACGCATTCCACTATGTAATGAATAAAGATTTTCAGCTGGAAGATTTCATTTATCGAGATCTAGGATGTGTTGTTTAGGTGTTCCCTGTATTTTTTTAGCAGTGTACATATAGTGCGAGTGACCCGACACGTTGGCTGCAAAGCCAGCAAGACTGAGTGAGCCGTGCTTTTTATACCTGAGCTTGTAAGCAGAGCAAGATCTTTTTTAGTTCTTTGGGATTTAATGCTACAGTTTAAGCAAATACATGCATTTTTTCTCTTTATAAGATGAGTGGGTGCAATTTCATTTAACTGATTTTAGCACTGTGCAATAATGAGTAGAGCAGCCTGGTGCAGCATTGAGCTGAGAAGCAGAGCAGGCGAACAGCTTTGTTAGCTGTTCGTTTCAATCACATGCACAAGACCATAACTGCAAGTACCAGGCAAAAGTTAGCATCCTCACTAGTTTATAATCAATGTAGAATGCATTTAAATAAACAAAATTTTAAGTGTGAGTAAAGGTATAACAGGCTTCACAGGTTGCTCTTGTCTGTCATGTTGGTGGACAGGCCAGTATTTGTTCATACAAAGGTTCCATGTCCCTCTGCTCTCACAATGGAGTCAGATTCACTCACTCACTAAAAACTGGATTTAATTGAAGAGGAGAAACAAAATAGACGGATAACATGAATGCAGTTTTGTTCCTTTAGCAAACACCTAGAAGGAATAATTAAATTGTTGACTCCTACTAAAGCTCCATAAACAGTGCTTTACGATGATATGATTGGACAATTGGATACATTTTCCGGGAAGGGTTTCAAAAACCCTTCAGTGTAATGTGTGTGGTTGTCAGTTATGTAACATTTGTGGACTGTCTTGTCCTAATCAGGTGTGGAGCCCAAACCAACGTGGGAGCACATCCTGTTCACTGCCTGCCACAACAAGCATCTTCCCACCAGCCCCTCTCAGAGACGCCTCCTGTCATGGTCAGATGACTGGAGGGCCATCCTGGACAGCAAAAGGCAGTGAGGCTCCTTCACTCACGTGCCCCAAGGGCCTGCCTTCCTGGTTAGTGGAAGGGGTCGCCGCTATGACACCAACATCATCGCTACACCTGTAGGTGTTGAGGTCTTGCTGTGCCTTGCAGAGGCAAGGAAAGGTAAAATAGATCTTTACTCAAAGCAGACAGATTCATTTGTCTGACCACAAGAGGGCACCATGAGACCGAGTGTGAAGCCTTGCAGCTCCACCATTGTCACTATAACAACTGTGACAGTAAAACTAATGAACTAAATAATTCAGAATGGACACACGGGAAGTGTGAACGGGCAGAGTTTGTTGTTAGCTGCTCTCTACATTCTGTGTGATTTTTTTTTTCTCTCTTCAAAATCAAACACATTTCAGTTTAAAGCCACTGGAGCGTTTTGTCTGTGGTTTCCTTCACAAAAGGCTTATCAGTAGTTCTCAGTCCTGTGTTGCATTGAGGAGTCGTTGAAGCGTGATTCAGTGGCAACAACAGAACCCTTAAATGCATGCTGAAATGTACAAAAACAACCTCCACAAGCCACAGGCACTGGTGCATAAGTGTATATGTACATAAACACAGGAAAGTGACCTGGACTTACAAACACTGTGGATGTTAATTTAGATATACTTTTGGGGGGTAAACTGTACCATTGTCATGTAATTGCAAGCATACACGTTTAGAGATACCTCTCAAGGTTTTTAAAGCGTTGAAATGGTGACTGTATATTGGTGCTTTTGACTTGCTCCCTCCGTGATCTATGCATCTGACCTATTACACTGATTAGAAACAATAGTTAAACCCTCAGAATTGCACACGTACATATGCATGTTGCCAAAAGCATCACTAATATAGATTACTGAAAAGGTTAACACAGGTTGAGCACAAATGTTGAACTTAAGACTTAATTTTTGCTTGTGAAAATGAACTAAAACTTTTTACATTATCTTCTTTCAGGAAGTTTTCAACATCTTATTTTATGCATTTTTAGTTAAATCTCCAGCAGTTTGCCTTTTGTATATACACTAAAGTGTGTTTAAATGTGTCTCAATACACTTAAACCTATTAATTACTTCAGTCTATTTAAGTTTCTGTTTAGTTTGTTTAGATAATTATGTTCGGATTTACATGAAGTTATACGGAAAAACAACTACCTTCACTGCACATCGTAATCTGTTTGGATTTATATTAGCATGTCATGTTTGAATGTAAAATACATATTGACTGAAACAACTGTACATCCTCATTTGAAGCTCTAGAGCCACATGAGCTGCAAAACTCCTCATCACTCTGTTCTGTCTAAGGTGGATGTTAACAAACATACTTTTTATAAAACAGTGTTTTTACAGTCAGGATTTGCGCTGCTCTGCTTCATGTCACCTGTCAGTACTCAGAAGTAGAGTCCGAATGCATTAATGGCTGGTCAGTTATGATTTTGCCTGTTGCTGCTAATGTGCTTTTCGGGAACAAAGCAGTGGATATTGAACATGTGTTACAGAAGAAGTACTTAGTGCTGGGTGCTGTCTTATTGTGCCTAGTTTAATGTCCAAATACAGACATGCTTATTTCTGACCATGGGATTTTTTAAAAAGCTGCATTTTACTTCACGTCATTTAAAACACACACAAAGAAAAGAATAACAAGGGGGTCGTTAATGGTACTCCTCTTTTTGGTGCAATTAAAGGTGCATTTCATTTTCTTTGTTTGTTTTCTATTAATACTTGGTTCGTTTAGGTCCACACTGCCAAAAGCCACTTGAACACACTAGTAGCTTTGCTTAAAGTCTGGACACCTGTCCACCCTCATGGTTTTACATTCTGGCATGGCAGGAGAGTTTTAAATAAAAACGATGAACATACTTTTTTGTGATTTTTGCTGTCATTTCTGATCAGTTAAGAACACGTGGAAACAGATGAATATGAAAATTAGTCTACACTGCAACTTTCACTTAAGTTGTTCTGCCTGGATACACTGCTATGCTTGCCCACATATACCAAACCTCTGTGAATTAGTAGAGGTCAACATAGAGTTAAACTATGTATGGGTTAATTCCTACTCTGCTCTTGCAGCAGAGGAGGGATGATGTAAGAACAGAGAAGACCAGACAATCAAGAAAATAGAAACTTTACGTACCTCGTACTTTTTACTTACTGATTCAGATAGTGATTCAGAGAAATTAGTCCACGCGTATAATTTAAACTGATTAGAAGACTTAGATTTTTACAGAACTCAGTAGCTCAAGTTCAAACTGGTACTAAAAAAGACCACGTCACATCCCTTTAGTTAAAGAATTCAGGAGTACAGAATTCACTTTAAAATCTTGATGGTTTCTAAAACACTATACGGTTCAGGTCCCCAGTATAAGACCTCTTTGCCATCTACAGCCCCATCAGACCTCAGAAACATACATTTCTGATGTCCCAGAATAAGATCTGTAACTGGTATACGTATATTTGTGGATCCTTCTTCTGGAATGCTTTGTTTGATGAACTGAACTGTACCTGTAGATAAGAAGACATTTCTCAATGCCACTTCGGGTTTGATATCTATAGCTGTATAGTTTGCAGTTTGAAGTACAGTATATTTACAGACGCAGCGAAAATTGTTTATACCCTTCTTTCGTTAAAGAAAGAAAAACCCACAATGCCCACTGAAATAATGTGAAACTGACAAAAGTAATAATAATTAACTGAAATCAGACATTGCTTTTGAATTGTGGTTCAACATGAGCATTATAAAAAACTAACTGGCCTAGACAAAAATGATGGTAGAAAAGATTAAAATTAATTTCACCATAGGAATATGTTAAACTAAAATGTGTCCTGTAATTAGCATCACAGGTGTATTCAACTTTATAATCAATCAATCTGCCTGTTTAGAAGGTGAAAAGTAGTCACTGTCATTGGTATCACAGTGTGTACCATGCACCACAGAAAGCTAAGGAGAGCATTGTCTCAGGAGATTAGAAAAGAAATTGTAGACAAACATGTTAAAGGTAAAAGCTATAAGACCATCTGCAAGCAGCTTGTTGTTCCTGTGACTACAGTAGCACATATTATTCAGAGGTTTAAGGTCCACGGGCTGCAAGAGGAAAATTAAAAAGATGGATACTGTGAATGGTAATCAGAACAACTCCAAAGAGATTAGAGGTGAATTCCAATGTCAAAGTACATCGGATTGCATCGTCTATTAATGTTTGAACCACAGTGGACTTAATAGGAGTCAACCGAGGAGGACTCCACTGTTAAAATCATATCATAAAAAATGCCAAAATGCATATTGACAAGCCACAAAGCTTCTGGGATAATGTCCTTTGGACAGATGAGACCAAACCGGAACTTTTTGGCAGGTCACATCAGCTCTATGTGAAAAGAACACTGTACGTACTGTGAAATTTGGTGGAGGCTTGGTTATGTTCTGGGGCTACTTTGCTGCATCTGGCACAGGGTGTTTTAAATCTGTGCAGGGTACAATGAAATCTGACATTGACAAGGCTGGAGCGAAATGTGCTGCCCAGTGTCAGAAAGCTTGGTCTCAGTCGCAGGTCATGGCTCCTCCGACAGGATAATAAACAAAACACACAGTTAAAAACACTGAAGATCACACCAAGAATGGCTAAGAATAACACATTGGACTATTCCAGGTGGTCTTCTATGAGTCCTGATCTAAATCCTATTCAACATCTGTGGAAAGAGCTGAAACATGCAGTCCGGAGAAGACACCTTCAAACCTGAGACAGTTAGAGCAGTTTGCACCTGTGGACAGGTGCAGAAGTCTCATTGAAAGTAAATTGTTATTCATTATTACTTTTGTCAGTTTCAAATTATTTCAGTGAGCATTGTGAGTTTTACTTTCTTTAACAGAAGGGTGCCAACACTTTTGTCCGCACCTGTATGTGCTGATGTATGCATACACACATGCATGTGTATGTAGGCAATGTACGTTTAGCAAGAGCACCTATTGTAACAATTTCAAAATAATGCATATACATTACCAAGCCAAAATATAAGGTGTGTTTCAGTTCTCCTTATTCTCCTGACCTGGAAACCATCCAGGTGTGTTAAGCTACTCAAATGTAGAATGTAAACAGAAATGAGGAGTGGTTTACATAGGTTTGTTAACATCACTTCTTGCCTAGATAGTAACTTTTCAAGCTTCTAGTCTTCAGGTTGAACCAATACTGACACAAAGGACAACACCTGAGGTAGATTTTGCTCTGGAGCAGAGCAGTCACCAAGTGAATATCACAGTTTGTGATCACCGCTCTGTCCTGTACTGTTTGCATCCCATCTTTGCTTCTTTTTCGACCACCATCAGTGAAACAGCTGTGTCAGACACTTCTCTCAGTTGCTGGAACCTTCTGCGGAGGAAATCATTAGAAGTGACATCCGTTCCATGTGATCACCCTCTGTATTTCCACGTTACTGTCTAAGCTTATTAACCTTAAAAAGCCTATCATCTGTTGCACAAACACTATGTGTGCCAGTTGTGTGTTAGCCATTTTTGTCAATGAATGTCTCTTACTTGAGCTGCTGATGTGGTCATTTTTGCAGCATTTTTTTGTGGGAGACAAACTATGATGCAGAAATGATAATTTATTAAAATTGTGTTTATCTGATCGTGTCTTCCTTTACTTTTTATTTTACACCTTGTTAAAGTGTGACATAGGGAACTACAAATCTCTAAATGTACAGCAGAAAGTGTTGCTACATTACCAATGGTATACAGTCATTCTCCATAGTGGAGGGTCAACCACTGCGGGTCAGTTGATTGTTAATGTTAAGCGCTCCGTTCGTCCATTATCTAGACCATTATGCTGTTTAAAGTCAGGGTCACTGCAGCCAATACCAGGTGTCCCAGTTTTCTATGTTTCTAATCCCTCTAAAAGTATTTTAACGACAAAGCTATATATTTGTTTTTGCTGTACACCCTAGATATTTCAGTTTATCTAAAAGATGGACACGGGATGGAATCTCTTATTTGATTCTGCATATACCTCAATGCAATAAACAGCATTACGACTCAGTGGCGTCACTGACTTGTTGGTTTGTTTTGATACACTTTACCACGCTTTCACTGCAGCCTCTTTCAGCTGTTTGTTTTAGGGTAATTCTCTCTCCATGCTTCTCTTCAGCAGGTGAAATGATTGTTCAGTTGGGTTATGGCCTGGTGAGTGGTTTGTTCAGTCTAAACCTTCCACTTTTTCCTTCTGATGAAGTCCATCCCTGGATTTTATAGCAGACAAACAAAATTAAGGTATTTAGTGGCAGTAATTTATGAACATTTTGCACTTGCCAGAACTAATGTTTTTTAAACACGAATGTGTGGAAATAGTAGTGGAATTACAAATATGCTTTGTATTCAAGCAGAATCTTTGGCCAGGTTTTCTCAGCTGGCAACCTGACTCTGGCTCAGTTACTGAACAAATAAACAAAGACAAATGTGTGTTCAAGTCATCTGACTATGGACATGTGAGACAATGATAACCATTAAACCAACATAGTTTAACTGAACTCCTTACTTTGTTGTTGTGGCTAGAAGGGGAAATGCACTGAACATAATTTTGTCTTTTACAGAATCAACCAGTGTCACATTCTTGTCTTTATATGTTTAATATATATATATGTATAATTGTGATCTTGTATTGGAATCTGAAATGTGGTCATTAAAGAGAGAGTTTAGATGATGTGAGCTACTACGAATGTAGGCACAGCGTCAGCAAAGTGGAGGTGTTTAGAGTGATTGTGTAAGGAGGTGGAATTCAACCCTCACTGTCTTTTGGGACTTGCCTGTTTATTTTTAACAAGGTATAGGATAAGGGTGCAAAGCACAAACAGCAAATAAGGTCACAGTTGGGCAAGATTAGTTTATCACAGTGAGGCTAAAGTACTGTATCTGTAATCTGAAATATATTAATATAATTAATATATGGTAAATCTGTGTGATTACAAAACATTTGCCGTCATCGCACCAAAAATATACCATGTAAGTGCTACTTACTAATACAAATGCAAATGGGATACATGTCCATACTGACTTCTTAGTCAGTAGCAACACAGTAGGTCTTTAAAAGCATCAAAATGCAATTGGATTACGTTCACCCGAAGCCAAGATGGCAAACTAATGTGGAACTATAATAGCAGACAGGCCCATGTAAGACCTTTACCTCATTCATTCTGTAAACCAAACTGTGGAATCATAGAGAATAAAGTTTAAACAAAATTTGTGTGTGTGTTTCTGTGAGTGTGTGTGGCCACATGTCTGTATGTACCAAGGCTTCAGAAACTCTTCATACCCTTCATTTCACTTTTTTTTTTTTACAAATTTCTCATTTACAGAATTATTCAGACAAAATTAAGGTCAGGTGCATCCTGTTTGCTTCATTTCATAGAATAAAAAGTTCCACAGTTGTCCAAAGTCCAAAGAGCTATCTACGGATCTTTGTGATTAAAAATTAAAAAAGCTCAAGGCCACTTCAGACCTCCAGAGGTCCTCTGCAGAGATATAACACCCTGACAGTAGAACAAACATTAGCATTCCTGCAGCACTCCACCAGTCAAAAAACAGTTTTTCTAAGCATCATTTAAATGATTCAGAGCATGATGAAAACTGTGGGGTACAATGCCCAGCACTATGTCTGCTGAAGTCTTTAGATGACCCAAACAAAGCACACCCCTCATAGACTTGAGCCTAGATTCTGTGGCGAGATATAAAGATGACAGCTCAGAGACACATCCTATCCAATGTTCTGGTGCTTCAGAGGTAGAATGGGATAAACTGTCCAAGTCCAGGTGTGAATATATTTTTTAATGAGAAAAGTTTTTTTATTTTAAATAACGTCACAAAAAAATCTAAAAACATACTTTCATTTACCTTTTCCATCATCATTCAGGTATCTATGCAGTGACTTCCCTTCCACACCAACACCAGCTTTGTGCAAAATAATGATTTGTGTTTGGTCCTTTGCTCTCCGGCTCTATAATCAAACCCACTGACAGCCATATTTGTTCTGTGTGTTTCATTTAACCAGGAGGCAAAATAAACTCTTTGACAGGTGTTTTTTTGTTTGTTTGTCTATCATTTTGTTACAGAAATTGTCCAGCACCATGTAATTGGCTGTTTCCTGCCAAGGCTTGACTCAGTTCAGCTCAAAAGGGGGAAAGTATTTTTAGGCTGAAGTCACTACTTAGAGATATTTTGTGCATCCTCCTATTCCAAGCATGCTGCTTTATTTTTGTCAGGGTTTAGATGCATCTCTTACTTTAAAAGTACCACTGGACACTGAGTTTGCACATCACCTCACTAAAGGATAAACAGTCCCCATCCAAAAGGAAAGCCACTTTTTGCCCAGGTCTTTCTTGTAAGGTTGATTGTTCAAACAATGACTAGCACTAAATGACTGCTCTTGTTTTTATCCCTGGGTTTTACCTGTGAAAATGGCTTTTTTTGTTTAGAGGATAAATCAGAATGAAAACCAGAGAGGTTTGTCTCTGCCATACCACAAGCTCAAAACTCCAAATCAATCTGACAAAATTTACCTTTACCAAAGTGATGCAAAGGCAAAAGTGTCCAAAGGATCAGCTTCACGAACCATACAAGCTGATTTGTGAAGCACGATGGAGGGACATGGCTGTTTCTGGAATCATCTTACTAATATTTATTGATGAAATAACACATTATGGTATCAGCAGAAAGGTTTGTAAAACATGGCATAAATCTGATGGGGAGACATCACTATGAGCTTTTACATTTCACACTTCACCTGTTTTAATTAGATTGATACAGTTTTAAATGTTGTTTTTATGCACGATCACTTTTTAAAGCTCCATTAAAATATAAGTTGATTATGCTGATGCTGATGTTTGCTTTACAATCACAGACTAATGTCTGTTTAATAACAACATCACATTATGTACTTGTTGTTTACTGTATGATGCTGACGTTGTAGCCTATTGTGGCTCTTGTAAGTTGCTTTGGACTAGAGTGTCTACCTAAAGGCAATGCTCCAAATAATTAAAAACATGATAAAGGTAACCACTGGTTATCAAAGAGAGTGTGTATACAGCCTAAGAATGGAGAGTACAATCCTGTGGGAATGGCACTACACTGTACAAACTCTTGTCCTTATTGGGAAAATGCGTCACAGTTCTGAGGAAGTCCCAGCAGAGCAGTAAAACAGGGCCTAAGTAAGGATTCGTTTTTAAATATAATACAGAGGGCTTATGGTAATGTAGTGATATTGAACATACTGGAGATATAATCTGTACAGTACAGCTTGTATTGTTTGCACAGTGGAGCTATAACCAGCAAGATGTCACTAGAACAAATGGGGTCTTGGAGTCAGCGCTTGTGGTCAGTTGTTTAGATAAGACTTAAGGTTATGGTTAAGCACGAGCTGCTGATGGTGATGTTTAATCATCAGGGAGTGACATACTTCATGGAAGCTTCCGTGGTTTTGTTTAATGGAATATATGCTTCTGTGTTTGTTAGGGCATGTAGCAGTGATTAGTTTCTGTAGAAGAAAGACGGATCAGATGGAGCTTTTTCCTGTTTGCTGAGGTTTTTTTTTTTTGTTGTTGTTCCTTCAGAAGAAACACCCTCGACCACCTCCCCATATCTCTCACGCTCTGTTATCCTCTCTGTCTTTGGATTGCTCTTCTGTTTGTCTAATTTACATCACAAAAAAGGAAAGATAAGATTGGAGTGTGTTGCAAAACCTGTTCCAGACAGGATCGTCAGCACAGTGTTAATGATTTGGTTTTATAGTCAGCAAAGTTTTTAAGATAGTAGTTTAAAGATAGTAGTAGTTCCCTCATGATGATTTGCTACTCTAGGCATGAGTATTAGTAGTTTAATTCTAAGATTACAATTTCTACCTTACAGTTTGAACCAGTAAACATGCTAATACCTTGATGATGCAATTTGTCTCTTAAAAGCTGCTCTAAACTATTTTTAGTAACATATTGTATGTTAAAATGAAATGTGAAAACGTGACAAAAGGAGTTGCTATTTATGACCAACGTACATTATTATTACTCATTACGCTTTACTGAGCTTTACAGTCAGTTTCTGCTAATTGTGTGTTTGTCCCCTAGAACTGTCCCTGGCTGGCAAACAGATCAAAACATTCAGCAGCTATACAGGCTGATATTTTCCCTCACTACAGTATGTGTCAGAACTCATAGAGCATTGCAACTTGCTATGTTTGGGTCTGTGTAGCTACCCATGCTAGCCCGTGGTCAGTTGTTGATTACAGTATCAACAGAGTTAGACTCACTTTAGTAGCCCCAATCATCTAATAAGGGTCCATCCTCACAGCACATGTCTACAACATCAATAAAAATCTCTGTGTGCTAAATACAGCAGATGCTGGTATCTAATATAAGAGTCAGGAGTTAACATCTTTTTGCCAATGTCAAAGATGGTGATTCAGCCACAGGCATCACAGCATTATGTCAATCGCAGCATTGTGTTAGACTGTTCATCTGGCTTATTGTCACCACTCTGCCCATATGTGTATCAGTCATACGTTTGTCCATCAGTCCGTTGATCTATGTGAGGTCTGTTTGTCTGTGATAGTGCTACGAACTGAAGTCGTACACCAGTGGTTATAGCACGCTACGTGTTCCTAAACAGTCATTCGTTTGTCATGTTTCACATAAGGCTCTTTGTTTTGTTCTTTAACCATATTTTTGTACGATGTATCAAAATAAACCACAGCTAATCTAAAAGCTAATATAAGACATTTGTACAGTAAAGTGCACTGAGAGGGCAAGCCAGCCCTGCAGGGTCAGAGGGTAAGATCTAAGCAAGCAATGTTTAGGCATCAAGGAGACAGCTGAATGTTGTGGTGCAGACTCTGTAATGTGGGTAAAAACATACCAGATTCACAGGTAGACATAACAAACTCAAACGCAGTCAGAGCTTAAGAATATCGCTGGAGCTGCATTAAAAATGAAAAGTATTTGGGACACAGACTCTAAAGTCATAATCCCAGCAGCTTACATTATACACTACACATATATAAACACACTACAGACAGTATACGCATACTACACTACTACTATTTTACACTTGAACATGCAGTATGTTGAATCATTGTAAGGAATGCGATGACCATCTTGTATGGTAACTGCTATGGATACTACTTCAGGGAGATGTGGGTATTGTTCAGTCTGTTTTCAGGTTGTCTCTCCGCCTGTCCCATTCTTGTAAACATGATATTACAAGATGGCCTGGTGGGATTTTTATTTTTTTATGTGGCACAAGCATCATCTTGGACTCAAGGATGAAATGATTAGATTTTTGTGGTCAAAGGTGAAGGTTACTGAGACCTCATGCCCATCCCATTATCAGCAACGCAATATCTCAGGAGCCAATTTTGTAAAATCTGGAACCTGCACTTGGACTCATGAATGAGCTGATTAGAAGATGATCACATGCATGTAAAGTGCAACTTGACTGGCTGGCAGAGGCATACAACAGAGAGACGGTCACTCTGTAATTCAGTTTTATATATGCAGTAGTGCTATCTAACACCTTTTAGCAGACTTATGCAAAATTACACAGAGCAACATTATTATTCAGGCAGTGTATTATTTGTAGTCCAGCACTTTTTCCTTTTGCTCTGCACCAAGAAACATAATTTTTTGTCACCTTGTCCCATGAGGTTCACCACAGCAGATCATCGTCCACCAAGTTATTTGGCACCAGAACAAGCTCCCAGAGTGCAACCTCATTTGCTTTTATCCTGCGTGTGGGTTTGGCTTGGTAATGTAGTCTGTTTTTAGAGCAGAGCTGTCTGCGTTTAAAAATGTCACTGATGAGAGCTGTGAGACTCAAAGCAGTAACGTTGCGTGACATAAAAGCAAACAAACTTAAAAATGCTTAAGTCATCGGTACAACAGGGATGAACTGCATTGGTTAATAATTCTCTGTGGGTTTCATTTCACATTACACAGAGCCATATGATACATTGTTATTATAAAAATTGTCAGTCATAGCAGCTTTAATTTATGATAAATACTGAAATCTTGTAAAGCTGTCATTTTGCATTAGTGATATGTGGGCATAAAGGGAGAAACATACCATTTCTGCTCTAACAGCAGCCTAGTAGACCAGAATTTTAAACCTTTGAAGAATGATCTCTCCTCCTTGTCTTTCATTCTTCTATGTCTTCTGTGAAAAGCTCCTGTTAAGGAAGCATTTACGTCACATCGCCCTTCTTTTCAGAGGAAGACTGAAATTGGCATTAATCTTAGAGTTGAACAGGCTGCCGGTTAAATACAGAATAGCATTTGCAACACCTCCATTCCAATTTTTTTATTCTGTTCTAAGAGAAAGAACACTACTCACTACCAAACACTTCACATAATCACTAATTGTGAATGAGTGCTGCTGAAAGTCCCTGGAAAAGTAATTCACTTCTAAGTAAAGCTTGACGATTTCTGCAGAAAAATGAAGAGAGAAGGGAAAATGGATTGGTATAGGCACCAGGGACTGAATCGAATATTGTGGTTTAAGAGAAATTTAACTTTTTAAACTCAGAATGTCACAATGAAAAAACAGACTTCCAGTATGTCAGTGGTCTCTCAGTATGGAAAGAACAGCACAGCTTATGTATTTCTACCTGCCTATATGTGTGGGTAACTAGAAAAAAAACACATTCACTCGGGTAAATTTCCACAGCAGTGAGCCAGACCACCACATCATGCCATCTATCTTCACAGTGGAACAGTTATTGCTGTTGACGTGTTGATGGCTGCAGAGGTAACATCTCTTTATAGAGCCGTTTCATTTCCAGGCACAGGACTGAGCTGGAAAATTTTCACATTAGCCTGCTCGCGTCAGACACAAACATGTGTTTATTTCATCTCATCCCATTGCTAATTACGTTTCAGTATCTGGAGGTCCCGCTAACCTTATTAAATCTGGCACATAACCACCAAAGACGCACACTCACATATAAACATTCACATACTTGCATGAATAACTGGAAACCAGACATGATGTAAAGAATATTAAAAGATGCAACTGTTTATGTATATTCTTTAAACAATAAACTAATGTCCCACGCAATCCCCAATGTCCTGTCACAGCTCTCCCACCCCACCCCCACAGTATTGCTTCTTGTGTATTTCTCTCAAATGCTAGGGGATACATAATTTAAAAATAGCATGCAAGCTGTTGACTAGAAAAATACTGGCCAGCCTTATTTTCATGATGAACAGGGAAGTAGAATTAAGCAGATATATTACTGCACTGCAGTCAAGTGGGCTGTAAAAGAACCATTTTAAGGTAGATTTTAAAGCTGCAATATTACTTTGAGCTTTAAACACAACACAAATATTGTAAATATTGCCACTAAAATTTGGGCTAATATGTTACCAAACAATTTTACACACCTAGCAGCCACAGACCAAAGTCTTATATTTTTGATTTTTCATCTTTCTTTTGGAATATACAAACTTATGAAGGAAGTATATTGCTCTTTAGCTGCTACAGGCACAAATGGTTTATATATCTGTTGTTCACTGCTGTTTATAGTCTATTTTTGATGCTTTTTAAATAAAACATTTTTATCCTGCTGTTAAAAAAGCAGGATCAGAGCAGTGAGATTGAACCAAAACATTAAATTTGGATTCCGAGAACCAAAATTAATCTAAATGTGCTAAAACTTTGAAAAGTTTAAAAGCTTGAAACATAGAACAACCATTTTCACTTTACACCCAACCCAACTTTTAAGCTGAGGTTGTACTGAAAGAATGAATTAATATGCTGTTATAAATATTTAACGTTTCTGGACATATGACTTGATAAATGAGCTGCTGTGTTATTTTCATAAGTTGTATACTTCATGACTCACAATGTTGACTGAGTGAATTTCTTTTAACGTCATGTGGTGATTTTTCAAGAGCCTTGCTACAGGCCACTGAATACAAGAGAATAAATAATGCAAGATGCTCAAAGTCAAAAAAGGCTCAGAGCTCATCAGTGGAGCATATGATGCAAACATCACAGTGTGCGTTTATGCAGGATCCTTGTGTGCTTGTGTGTGTGGAGCGCAGGGAGAAAGAAAAAAAAACCCTGCTTTGTGCTGCTTAAGTAAATAGATTGACTTCCAAAGTTTCTCTCACTAGTGTGCGATGAGTGTACAGTGTGTATATAAGTCTGCACGAAAGCAAGCAAGCGAGGGTGGAGGAGCTGCCACAAACCCTGAATCACTCAGCTCTGAAGTGAGAAAAAAGAAGCCTATAATTAGAAAGTCATTAAAAGAGAGATTACAAAAGTATCTCATTTCGTTCATTTCCCTTTCAAGAAGATGATTGTGTGGTGGGACAATATGAATGAACGTCTTTCAAGCTGACGTTAAGGGGGTGGAGTTGTCAGACTGGGATGTCCTGTGGATTTTAAGCTCAGGAGGGGCGGTGAGGGACCAAAATAGCAGCTTGTTGTAGCAGCTAATTGTTGGCTCAGACGGGTTGAGTGCTGATAACTGTGTCCTGTTATTGTCTGTTTCTCTAGTAGTCCAAATCCTTTGTTCAAACATTCAAAATAGTGAATAGTACACTTTTTTTTTTCCTGTCACCATATTTAAAGCTTTAAGTGTTACATGGCACTTATTCTTTTAGCTACAGTATGTTGGCTTTTACCCATTTTAACCCACTCACTCTTCTGTATAGCTGTCTGCTGCTTTCTCTTTAGGCACACAGCACATTGTGAGTTGTGTGTGAGTAAGAGAGGGAGTGATGAGCATCCACGAGTCTGACTATATTTTTGGTGCCAGGAAACTTCACACATTGACGTCTTTGCTCAACAGATTGAGGCTGCTACACAGTGGAAGATTCACAGTGTGATGCGCCGATGCCAGCTTGTCATTCACAAACGCTCGTGTGTGTCTGTGTATTCTTACCATGTAAGGTGTTTTGTTGTTTTTAGACACAGATTGACGCCATGTGTCATCATCAGACAGAGGGAATCCTAGGTCGTCCTACACTCACAGCACATACACAGCGGTGAATTTAAAAGGAGCTTGTGTGTAAATACTGTTTAGAGGTACCTGTACCACAAAGCAGCGTTACGTAATATGAATTGGTTGGAAATGAGTTGCTGCCCCGAGTGAAAGAGCAACAATAACAACAAAAAGCAAGAACAATACACTGGGCAGATTGGATAGGCCAGCAGCTGCACTCTAGGAACAGGCCGAGTTTTAAGTCTAGTCTTAAAAGCAGAGAAGGTGTCTGCTTCCTGAACCTGAACTGGAAGCTGGTTGTACAAGAGAGGAGCTTGATAGAAAAGGCTCTGCTTCCCATTCTACATTTGGAAATTCTGGGAAGGTCTATAAGGTCTTTAAGATATGAAGGGGCTTGATCATTAAGTGCTTTATAAGTGAGGAGAAGAATTTTAAATTCTATTTTACATTTAACAGGGAGCCAATGGAGGGAAGCTAATATAGGAGAAATATGATATCTCTTGCTAATTCCAGTCAGAAGCATTTTGGATTAGCTGGAGGCTTTTTAAAGAGTTACTGGGACAACCTATTAGTAGGGAATACAGTGCATTACACTGAACTGTAGTGTAAACCAGGAGCTGGATTTGGATCAACACAAAAAATTCCAAAAAGTTTTAACAACAATATGTTTGAGGATGAAAAATTACCACTAAGAACAGACCACAATAAAAGGATCTAATTTACTTGTCTGGTGCACATGCAGTAAGTGAGCTCACAGCGCAGACCGTGAAAAAATGTACGTCACTGTGATTAACAATGTTTTTCTGTGTTTTCCTATGTGAGGGTACAGGGTTGTCTAACAAAGATGATAGGGACCATTAAGTGATCACATGTGGGCTAAAACCAATCATACACTAATACTCAGACTTTCATCTCTCAAAGAATGGACACATCAGTTCATTTACTCCCCATCTGCAGACTGTTGAGACGTGCATGTGCTCACGAGTATACCCACAATCTCTTTGTTTAGACCAAAACACTTGCGTCATTTCTGTTATTGCTACTGATTTCACATACACACATCTCGCTGAGTGACTGGTTCATATTCCTAGAAATACTGTCTCTACAGCACAGCGTAGCAGTAGTTATCTGTAACAGGCTCTGTTTCTAGGGCTAATTGTTAAAAGATGCAGACAAATCATAAACATATGAATTTTCTTTCTTACATTTCTGTAGTGGTATATAGTGAATGGTTTCATTTACTGAGGCTTTGACAAAATAAAAGATCCAGTAACGTGTTTCATTTATTGATTAATTAAAATAGGAACAAGCATTGACCACAAACTAAATTGCAATATAAGAAAGGATACTCATATTATTTCGTATTAGTTTTGACATCAGTCAAAACAGTTTTGAAAATAGTACATGTCTGATTTACAAAAACACAAATTACACACAAAACAGCTGGCTAAAACTTTACGTTCTCCTGAATACTGAACATATCCGTCTGTTGTTAATGACAGTCAGCACTGCATCCATTCTGAATTTGATTTAATAGCTTTGGGATGATGTTTTAGGCATGTTGGAGAATCCTATTAAATTATGCTGTGTAACTGCATTAACTGGTGCGCATATACTGTTACTGTTGTCCTGTTGATGTTTGTTTTGTGTGCCTTTATTGTTTTTATCATTGATATTTTATTGGTGATACCAATAAAGGTTTATTCTGTAGTATTCTACTATAATGTTCTGGGGTTTTTTTTCCTTGAAAAAATGTTTTTTTATATTATTTGACATATGGAAGTTCCAACCCATTAAAACTGCACCATAATAACAACATACTCAACATGAAAACTTTGAGCAGTTTGAGTTCAGCATCTTCAGTTGTGTTTCTGTGTGAATGAAGAGATGATGAAGTATCGTAAATATCAGGATGTATATGGAGATGTTGACGCACTCATGAATGCAGCAAAGCAGGCAACTGACTTTGCATAGTTCAAAGTGTCCACATACATGTGTGAAATATGTTTAGGGCCTTACAGTGGACTCTATAGTAGAATTATAGTAACACTGAAATGACTTTGAATACTAAAGAGTAAAGGCTTAAAAGTGGTTATTATGATTGAGCCAACACATTAACCTAAAGCCAGCAAACCATGAAAGTTAACAAATTACCTTATCTTGCTAACTGCGTTAACCTCAGCCCAACATAAAAAAGACAAGGATTCTCTTTCTGAGAGAGAAGCAGACAAATATGTAATTATACTTAAACGATAAGCATCTGTTTTTGCCTCTGATAAACTTTAACCCAACATCTTATGAAAGATCATCATTCAAATCGTGAAATTAAATCAAATGTACTTGTACTGAGATTTAATTAAATCCAAGGCGAGTACAACAATGAGGTGCATGTGATGTTCCAATTTTATTTTTATTGATGTTTATCAGACATTTTGTGGTTACGTAACGAGGCCAACAGCAATTTGACCAATTCTTCATTCATTTGCATTATAAAACCAGTATTTGTCTCTCCAGCCAGTGGTTGACAATCACTCACAGACAATTGCCATTATGTCACTGGGCTGTTGCCTCATGTCGCCTTCAGTGCTGAAGTTTTTCTTCCCAGGCAAAATGTCACCAGGAGCTCCAGTTAAGTAGGACTTGAGGAAACTGTGGTGTCATTCAGTCTGTCACCACTCTGCTAAAGGCAGAGAGGTGAGGTGAACCAGAATGGTGGACAAGGTCAGTGCTTTCCTGGACAACCCATCTTTAACCATCTCACCCACTTTATGGTAAACTGTGGCAGATGGGAAGCTCATTCAGCCACAGACTGATTTCACCAAAAAACAAAACAAAGTGTATGATTTTCTCCTCAACACTTGACTGAGGGAAATTTCCAACCCACACTCTTTGTTTGGGATTGAAATCAACAGCACGGCAGTTTTTGTTTTAATTTCTCCTTTTTCATGTTTTCCTGAATAAACAACATCATAAGCAGATGATTCTGGTGAAAACAAACATCCCCTTTGTCCACTGGGCTATAACCCTGCCAATTTGCATTTTAACCCTGTAGTTTCAAGAAACTACAGGGGCAAATCTGAACTCTCTGACCCCTTTTTCCATGTTTGACATCCACATAAGCGGCAATCACACATTTCAAGGTACAATTAACTCTCAGTCATATTAGTCTGGGGATGTTATGCAGTGGCGAGCTTGAGAATGAAAGTCTGTTGCTCAGATTTCACAAAATATCTTTTGTCAGGCAAGTTATAATCAGGTACACTCCACCTTGAAAAGATCTCTTTCATTGAGAATCAACCTGTTTCTTGTGATGTAGCTGTTCTCAAGAGAAAAAACTCAACACAGCAGGTAAAATTATCCACAACCACAACCATTTCTTTCTGGGCTTTTTGGTAAAGAACCCATAATGTCAATACCAGTCATTCCATTTGGGTCTTTGACAGTGGTTTGTTGCATTTTTCCAGACTTGCATCTGCTTTCAGACTTCAGACAGAACGACACATTGCTTGATAAACTGTTTCACATCTGTCCACATTCCACGCCAATATGTTACTGTTACAACCCTGGATTGTTAACAAGGTGTAACAAACACCAAACACATCCAAGAACACAAGTCAAAAGTTAAGTACAAGCGTAAGTAAGGTTTTCACACAGAAACCTTAATAAAAGAGACAGCCAAGCTATTACAAAATGTGCAAGGTCTCAAGGGAGATGTGTATGAAAAAACTAAAAATAAACAAACAAAAAACCACAAACAAGAAAACTAAACAAGAGAGGCCTAGGGCCATAACAGTTACCTCAGACAGTCTTTCATAAGTCGAACCTGAGGTCATGCTACAATATAACTGAACTCCCTGGCAGGTGTAGATGTCACCCCTGGATGTTCACACTGAGGGATACAGAGGAAGCTGTAAGATTGAAAGAACCACCTCTGGGATCAGGCACAGTTTTGACAACTTCAGTTTCTCGAAGCAATGGGTTTAATTGCAGAATGTGTATTATCCATGTGGAGAAGAAATACAGAATTGCCATGAGGAACAGATATCCCCATGTGAGGTTGATGTGGAGTTCGGAAATATGTTTGTAAGTGCAACCATTTATAAAGCAAACACAAAGGTGCACAAAGGTTTGGACATCAAAGGAAACTGCAGTGGAAGCTGGACTATACGGCTGAGTAGACATAATGTTGGGCAGGTGATGATCAGTGTAGATTATCACAGATAAATATTAAAGATCATTCATCATTGCCATCAACTATCAACTTTGATTAGACCAGCAGTTGACAGTAAACACGTACATTTGACAAAACATAATAAAAACATCTGCAAATATAAATCATTCCCAAAACTAGATAAAGTTGCAGCCAGACAAGAAAATAATCTGTCATATAGTCTGTCAAATAATCTAATAATCCCAAACCTGTCAATTTCAGAATTTGTCTTAAGTCAAAACCACAATTTGTGACTCTTGCTTAAGAAAAAAAACATTTATGAATCAAACACTGAATAAGCTTAACCCAAAACCACACAGCTTCAACAAATAATAGCTTTCTTTCAAGTACTACCAACTCAGAATAAATAGTCAAACAGTCAATAATCAACAAGGAAAAATCAAAACACACAGAATTCAAATATTTTTTTACATTCACAAGTATGTCAAACACATAACTCATAAATCAACAAAAACTATTATGAGTGCTGAATAGCCATTTAATTTTCTTAATCCTTGAGGACTCAAATTACTTGTTCAATCAGTGTAAATGTTGGTGGGTGGGTGAGGATAGTGGTGTGGTGGGGGTGAACCAGTTTTTGTATTTCAGTTCAGTTTAGTTTGGTACAGTTCATTATTGCAAAAGGTAACAGGAGAATGTAGGATAAATGGGATGATCCGAGCAGGTTAAGGAAGAATTCAGTCAACTCCAGAGATGAGCACACTCCTAGAGCCGCTTATGCTAAGCTAAGCTAACAGGCTTCTGGGTCTAACTTTATATTTAATATTCAGATCTGAATGTGTTACTGATCCTTTAATGTCATGTTATGGTTTCAAACACATCAGAACGAGTAGACTGCGTCGAAGCAGGACATGTATATAGATAACATCCAGATCACGAGTTGATAGAAAATCCTCTGCGATGTACTGCAGCTGCAGTATTTCATCATTTCCCTCCTTGTACTGCTTTGCATCAGTAACACAATTGTATACTTTTTATAAAAAGAGATTCATCTGTGAAGAATTAAGTCTGGAGGCTCAAATTATCGTGAGTGTCAGAACCATAACGCTGCCAGCATCACTACAGTATTACTGCTCTGTGGTTGGGAGCTTCGGTATGTGTTGCTGCAAGCACTTTAACTGCTGCTCATCAATGTGACTGCCTTGTGCACACAGTAGATAAAACATATGAGAATCTGTAAAACAGGCTCTGATTTGTATGGAACTATCACATAAATGTGACTAAATGTGGAACGTCTTGTAAACATTTCTATATGTGAATAGGCTATTTGCAAATATTTTTTTCCTAATAAAAAGTGGAATATATAAGTAGATAATTATGTTTGTGTATGTAAGTGCTATTTGTCCAGTACAATAATACCACTCTTTCATGGTACTCAATAGTCTCTTTCATATAACAGCAGTACTACCAGCCTCAGTGTGAAGTGCAGCGGGTTCAAACATCAAAGGACAACAGAGTGAGACATGGCACAATCTGTCACTAAAACCACTATCAGCCTTAAACATGTGGTTTATGACAAGACTTAATGCTCGAAGAAAGGAAGAGAAATAGATTTCACACGTTATGGTGGCATCATACCAGTTTTTTTTTCTTTTAGCAGGATGTGTAGGACTCATTGTTCTGTATTTTCTTTTTTGTTTTTCTGTAACTGTGGAATTTATGCTGCATATGGCTTGCAACTTTTCAGCTCTGTTCCAGCCAGGCCAAAGCGCCAGCATGAACAGTACCAGGACCCTAAAGCTGAAGTAGCTGACTGGAATTCAGTCATTTTTGGTTCTGGACATTTTGTGTAATTTTGTGTTAAACCTAATATTCATTTGGGAGTTTGGAGACTCCACACCCTCAACCAAGTCCAGTATTTTTTTTCTTACTTCAAATTACAACTTCCTTGGATTTGGACTCAGACTTGCACTTGACTTGGACTTGGATCTCTTCAGCCTCGACCTCGACCTGCCTTGTACTCATGTTAACATCGCTATGTATTTCAGTGGTTCTATTACAAAGGTAAATGATGACTGACTTGTCTCAGTGAGAATGTAAATATCACATATGTTGTCCCCTTGCTCTATGCTCCAGCATGTTTTCACATCTAATTACTTAACTGCCTCATACTTAGTGTAATCATTTCTGTTTTTGTTGCCTCTTTGCACTGCAGCTCTTCTCTCCAGATGGCCTCTCCTAAAATACACGGTTAGTTTTTCATGGCACACAGTCGGATGCTTTCGGCACAGTTTTTTACTGCTCTTTTCTGTTCAGACCATGATGTAGCACTGAAGTTCTGTCTATGGATGCCTATCAGCGTGCAAGCCAAAGAGCAAGAAATGAATAGGGTCTGTTCAGTTGCCTTGTGGGCGGGAGTATGATTCTGCAAACCAACCTTTTTTGTACAGCAAGCTCACGTTCATAAAAGACTCCAGGCTGTGCAATAACACCTGTCACGTTTGCTTTTGTAGCCACCTCTGAGGCCACTCACCTGCTGCACAAGTACACATAGAGAAATGGCAGCCGAACATGCTGCATAATTTAAAAGGACAGCCAGATTCTAGATGTAAATGCAATTGCATTCTTGGTTTGTTTGCTGTCTGCATCCAAATGACCTTTTTCAATAACTATAAATAAATGACACTATACATTGTGCTGCCCGTGAAAAAGTTCATAAGCTGGGAGAGAAAAGGTGACTCATTATCTCTTATCTGTTCGGTTTACATAGTGGCTGTGAATACAAATACTGTGTGTGTTTAATGTGATATGTGATGAGAGTGGTCGTATAATTCATTATTTTCATGTGGTACAAAAAAAAAAAAAAAAAAGCATTAAAATTGAGTCTTGCAAGTGTGTGAGTGTGAGTGGTGCGGCTGTGGGAAGCCACGAAAATAAGCAGCACTGTGGGAAGGTCACAGGGACAGAGCATTCTGTGCCTGATGAGCTGGATTATGCAGATAAAGAGTGTGACCTTTAACCAGTGTGCATCCATGTACACATGTGCACACCCCATACACACACACACAGACACAGCTTACTAATGCGTTCACATACGTTTGTATATATGATGTAGTGAACAAACCGCTTTTTACACTCTCCCTTTTGACACAGCTTAGACTGCACATGGTGGGACACTTATGATGATTATGCCACAGTATTTCATATTTCATGTCCCACTCTGCACAATGTTTTCCGGTATGACATTTTGCGGCATAATCAGTTCATACCAATGCCATTGGTATGAACTGATCAGAGTGGATCAGAGGATCCACTTGAGGAAGCTAAATGAATTCACAGTTTTATGTTCTGCTTAAGTGAGATGTGAATTGACACTACTGACCAAGTGCAAGCTGCTGTGACTCTGCTGACCTTTGATGGGATAGAGGGTCAGAAGAAACTAATATTATAGTGTGCTGATATTATAGCAGAAAGTCAATTTGCAACTTCCTGGCACAGACACGTTTTTGTTGTCCCGTTGTCTTGTTAATGGTCAAGCCAAGCTACTGACAAGCTTTATTTCCCTTTGAGAGAGTGTGTATTTAAAGAGGTGTGAATGGTTTTATCACCACTATTCGCATCATTTTTTCCGATCATTTGATGACACACAGCTCTTCCTGTGTTTTCCACCACTCTGCTGTTTCATCCCACATTCTGCCTGAGGGAAAGACATGTTCAACTTAGTCTCTAAGAGAGAAGTTCTGTTCTTCCCTTCCATCAGTATCTGTGGGTCTTTATTGACATGCTTTGCTGATCGCGTCTTCTCCATCCCTTGTGTGCAGGTGCGCAGATTGGCTCTCACATCAGAAAATTTAGAAAAATTAAATGCTAATACATTCAACTTTGTGTAGCTCTGTTGTGATTGTAACTGAGGAGGTAAATGGTGTCATTGATTGTAGGGTTGGCGATATATTTCCACCTTCCTGTGTCCATGCCCTTGAATCCCACGTTGCTCCTGGTGGACTTGGCTCATTCTTCAAATGGTAAATCCACCACCATTGTATGTGTGAACCAATGACAGTCGAATTGTAAAGCAGTTTAGACAGCTATTTTAAATTAAGTGGTGCAAATGTCCAAATACAGACACAATTGCTGCAGTAGATATTCCCACATCAACATGATTTACGCTGGAAAGAAGCAGCAGGTCTTCAAGGTGCAGCCACACTGACAAAAACTGTGTAACAATTCTGGCATAGAAACATAATCATTTTACTATCTCAGTGTGAACAGATTTGATTATATCCACATTATTCTGCTTTCTCCAGGGAAATAAGACAGTATGGATGACTCCCTCTAATGTGATACACATAAACATACACACATGGACATGCAGTATCTTTCCCATGCCTGCTTGTCATAGATAAGGACACAGCCAGTCGAGACTGGCTGCAAAGACAACTTCCTCCGTTGACACTCCTATCTTGTAAACTTTGTTTGCTCTCATACTTGTGTCATACTACACTGTGTGCTTATAGTCCACTGTAAATGTTGTCAGGGCTATACCATGCACTCAGGGGCAAGATCAGGTGACGGGACTATGCCTTAAAGTAGAGCAGTGAAAATAACATTAATCCAGAGTAGAAAGTAGTTAGAATTTGCAGCAAAGAGACAGAAATTCAGTGACTGATGTTTTTTTCAAAGTCAAAAGACAAACACACACACACACACACACACACACACACACTATGTAAAGCAGCGTATACATCTTTGCCAACAATAACGTGCAGAAAAGTTCAGATAAGCTTTAACAGGGACATTTTCTTTTTCGCACAGAACTAGAGAAGCCAGTTTACACTTATTACAGTGACTGAAATGGTATAAAATAATAACATACAATCCTATGTACTATGTACTATACATGTTGCATGTTGTGTAAGAGAGTAGTAACTAAGTGAGAATTTGTTCGTCGGGTTACCTGTCCGTTTTGACAACAACATAACGTCATGTTAGCAAAATAAAATCATGTAATTAATCATGTACAAACCTGATAACCAGATGTTTGTAGTTACCTGATGTCATAAATGTCATGTAAACAAAAACTAGTTTCAGTTGAGTGTGTGTTTGCGCCTGCGAGGGTCACGTTCATATCAGTACTATGTAATTGTTTTGTGTAATTCATTAACAGTTGGTTTTGGTGCATTATACTACTACTCAGTACATTATATCTATTGAATGTTTTATGTGTGTACATTTCCACAGAATTTATCATAATTTCCTTTCAAGACAAATACGACAACAAAGCAGACCAAGCCAGCAAGGTTCAGCACAGAACAGCAGTCCTGGGAAACACATAAGTAAAAGCCCTCTTGAGGTTGCTAGACTCCAGTTCTCTGTTGATTAGTGTGATAACTGAAGCACACGTTTTCTTTGTAGCGACGAGCCTCGTGTAATCGGCTTGTTTCAGCCTGAACACCACGTGCACACATTTCCTGCTGAATAGTGGCTTGGAAATTCTCCTGTAGCTCATGATGACAACTGGGATGGGCTGCTGACATCATAGTTTAAGATGAATCTGATAAAATCATCCACCACATGTCACTTGTTTGTCAGTGTAAATAATTAGTCAATACTAGATAAGGATTACCTTTGTGAAATTTACTTAATCTGAGGCACACACCCACATACTCACCTGGCCTCGTGCCTGCAGCATCTCATACCCAGACAGCTCATCACACACAGACTAATTGTGGTGTACAGCTGTTTTACAACGGAGTAGGGCAATAGTAATAAAAATATCATTATAAATGATGATAATATATGCTTGCAAAACCTTTTCACCCAAATTACAAATTTAGCTTCTTATTATTAACTTAAACGTAACCGGACTTCTATTTGACTAAAAAACTAAGAAACTAAATTTCATTCTCCAACAATAGTGTTGTGTAAATATGAAGCGTGATTGCAGGGGGCGCTGTTGCGTTGGTGCCTTCTACCATTGATGTAAAAAGGGTGAAAGGTAAAGTGCCAGATAATATTTATATACTTGTCTATTTTTCTTCTGTTTCCAGGTAGAGCCACACAGAGGTTTCTGATGACCTGTGTCAGAAAACAAGGTTGCCCAGTCTTTTCTCACATTCTCACTCCCACGCCTTCTCTGGCTGTTTGGTCTTCAGTTTTGCCTTCAGCATGTTTTGCATGCTTAGTTGGATTCAGGTCAGGTGACTGAGTCGGCCTTTGCAGATTATTATTACAACTTCTTTGCCCTAAAAAAGTTGTTTGTTGCTTGTGCAGTATGCTTAGTGTGTCTTTCTGCACTGTGAAGCACTGTCCGGTGGGTTTTGAAGCATTTGTGTAATCTGAGCAGATAATATATGTAGTTCTGAACACTTCAGAATTCATCCTGATCACACAATACAGAAGCAGTTCCTCTGGTAGACAATGTTCACAGATGAGGGTATATGCTTTCATTAGCAGGTCCTTCCCCTTTTCTCCGGTTGGTATTCGTCTCATCTGTCCAGAGCATGTTGTTCCAGATCTCTTTTACATTTGTGTTGGCAAACTCTAATCTGTCCTTTCATGTTTTCGATACATACCAGTGGCTTACAGATTGTGGTAGACCCCTGTATTTACTCTGGTGACGTCTTGTCTTGATTGTTGACTCAGACACAGATATGTCTATCTTCTGGAGGGTGTTTTTGATCTTCTCCCTGTTCTTCACCAGGGAAAGAATTTTTGTCATCCACTACTAAGAGATTTCTTTTTAAACCCTCTATCCCACACTAAGTTAGTAAAGGAATCTATGCACACTCAAGAGCACACTTACGTTACACAATGTTTTTAATTACATCATCATTATATTTTATGATTAAAAAGACATAATACACAATTATTAATTCCATTATTTTACAATGCATTGTTTCAATTTACATTTTAGGGCATCACCGTGAAATGTCAGCACAGCAGACTCCAGAAGGGAAGCAAAATGTTTCTGTATTTTAAAAAATATTTCAGATTCTTCAGAACTACTTTTCTTCTCTTTAGAGTCCAGTGCTCTATTGTCTTCAAGTTCAATATAAAAATGAAGGTACAAGCAAATCTAGGGTTTAAGAACACATCATGACTCCGGTGTACTGAAGATGCATTTTTCTGAAGAACAAATTTAAGAAAACCTTGGACTTCACAATAAAAGTTAATAAAAGATTTAAAATGTGAATACTCCTTGAAATCACCTCCGGACCTACTTTGTAATGAGAGAACAACACAAAAACTGGTTGTTCAGCCAGATGTACAGTATTTTATACCTCCAATATTATTTCTAATGTTAAACATAAAAAATAGTAACTTTCTGCAAATTGACAGTAAGTTTGACAGTTTTCTACATTCTATAAATTTCTATATTCCATCAACGTGAAGTTACCATACAGAATCTAAGCAAATAATATCCATAAAGACTTGGATTTTATTGTGGCACCATATTCACATCAGTGCATCCTGCACAGATTTGTTTGCCAGTTTTCTGTCACAGACATCATTGGTCGGGCCTTAGAACTCTCACTGGAGTGATAATTATACCACAGCTGCAACAGAACAGGCACAGCTACTGGTAGTTAATAGGCTATGTCATTAGCACTTGAGTGAAACATAGAGAAAACACTGTAATGGGTTGATTAGACACCAAATTAATCTAATATATTTTAGCCTCCGTAAATAACACGTTTCTGCAGGACATCCCATTTAAATGATCCCTATATTGAGGCCTTTGCTTGTGATATTTGTTAGTTTGCTCTACACTTAAGAAAAGCAAGAGGAGAGGGATAAAGATGACTATATTGATGTGGTAGCGCGCGCGCACACACACACACACACACACACACACACACACACACTTTCTTGCATAACTGAAGCTGTGACTGGACATTTCACCCATTAGCATGAGATGTCAACGCAGCATTATCCCACATCATGCTCTGTTCCTCTTCTCTCCCACCTTCTCAGCTGCATAGAAACATTTATTTCAGTTGTATTTTCATGCTTGTTACTTAAAATTTGCAAAATCTTTGCACAATGATTTTAGGTTGTTTTCAGTTCGTAATGGCTCACATTCACTATTGTCCTTAAATGTGAAATGAATATCAGTGTAACTTGATATTTAAACTCATCTTGATAATTTGATTTCAAAGGTTTCTGCATTCACTAGATTAAAGGGCCCTTTTGTAGGGGCTTCTTCAAGTTTATCTCGCAACTCAAGCATCTCAACACAACACTTTGACACCACAGAAGCAGGATTATTTTGCTGGAATCTGGTCTCTTGCTTTAGCTAGATATCATACAGTGGCAGTAGCTGCACAGAGATTAAAAATGTCATGGTTTTCAGAAGGGTGAACACGAAAGCAGACACGAGCCATAGGTTGGCAAAAACAACAGGTACTTCAATTCACAGGACCAAAATGTTACCAGGTTGCTGGTACAAAAGAAAAACTAGACAAAACACAAAAGGCTGCACTGAAAGCAGGAGCCAAACTAGAGTATCTCGGAAAAAACACAAAATGGCTGCACTAAAAGCAGGAGCAAACTAGAGTCGCTTAGAAAAAGGAACACAAAGCAACTGTACAAAAATAGGCAGGTAAACAAGGCTATGTAAGCTAGACAACAAAGTAATGGCATGAGAAGAGGTAAGAAGGTAGAGACAGATGAGCTGGGTTTATGTAGCAGAGGAGTGTGTAGATAATGAGGCGCGGGTGCATGAGAGGAACAGTGACGAGATAGCAGGAACATGCAGACTGGGTTAGTAGGGCAGGATGAGGGGTGATACCTGGGGAAGAGAGGGGACAACAGGTGAGAGAACAGAAAAGGGGGAAAACAAGAGACACATTCCTTGAGATCATCCATCTGTTTGGCTGCCAGTCTATCGCAGGGCCACATATAGGCAAAAAACCATTCACACTCCATACAGAAAGACCCTGGCCGACCCTGGGAATTAAACCCAGGACCTTCTTGCCAAATCACAACAAAGGTAATCTCAAGGCACTTTACAAAGTAAGGTTTAAGACCTTACAATACAACTAAATAATAAGGAAACCCAACAAATCACCCTTGAGGCAGCACTAGGCAACAGTGGAGTGTTAACAATGCTAACCACTGCACCACCGTGCTGCCCTGCTTGAGATCATGACAAACAAAACAAACTTCATGTAAAATCAGGGTCTTCTTTTCTGGGAAAAGTGATCAAAATGTTAGCATTAACACTTAGTGTGCTCATTAGCTGTGGCCTGTATAATGTGTTAGCTAGCAATATTAGGTATGGAGCCTAATTTCCCAAAAAAGTTGGGACTTCCAAAATTACACCATGAGCACAACAACGACTCATCCAGGAGGAACCCAGAACGACATCTAAAGAACTGCAGGCCCAACTTGGTGATGGTAGTGTGATGGTCTGTGGCTTTGCAGTTTCAGGAGCTGGAAAACTTGACATAATTGATGGAACCATGAATTCTGAGCTCTAACATAAAAATCCTGAAGGAGAATGTCCGACCATCAGTTTGTGACCTCAAGCTCAAGCACACTTGGGTTATGCAGCAGGACAATTTGTTTCCCTTAATAAATAAAATAATCATTTAATTTCTTAGATGATCTAAATCATCTAAGTGTGACAAATATGCAAAAAAGCACTGTAATTGTATTTTGGAAACATAAGAATATTGTGAGTTTGATGCCTGCAACAAATCAAGGATGCATCACTGGCTGTTAAATCAAGGAATCAATTGTAATAGATAGTGTCAACTCCAGTAATAGGCAGTGGAATCATCATTGGGTATTAAAAGGAACATCTCTCCAAAGCTCAGGCTTTAGTAGCAAAGAGAGGTTGTGGCTCATCACTTTGTGTCAAACTTTCTGAAAGAATTAGCAATCTGTTCAAAAGTAAGTTTCTCAACACAAGATTGCAGTCAAAGGTAGTCTCTCACCATCTGCACTACAGAATATTGTGAAAAGATTCAGGGACTCCAGGGAGATCTCAGTGTGTAAACACCAAGGGTGGAAACCACTGTTGAATGTGCAAAACCTTGAGGAAAATGGAAATTGTCACATATTGTACTAGCTAAAACAACATATTTACCAAGCAAATGTCTATTGAGCCTTTATTGATATAGTGACAGAAGCTACAATCCAATTAAAATGATGCCTCTCATCTACTTGCCCTTAGCAGCAGAAGCAAGGTAAGTTTCTACCACGTGTGTTTCTCTAGAGTCACTTTTATACTTAATAATAGGAATGAATGCTAAAGTGATGTGGAGTGAATGTCAACACTTAGAAGTACCAGTACAAGAAACAGATCACCTTGACCTACATTTAACTTTTCCAGCTTCTAACAGTTTTTTATATTTGTCAGACCACTGCAGGAAGCAGATGTGTATTATACTATCATTTCTCTGTAGGTGTAAACATTACCAAATGACTTAGTCTTAAGGATATCCTGTCCCCAACTGTAAAATCACCCACCAGAGTATTTACTGAGGGAGGAATACCAAACTTAGTTACTGATTAATCACAAACTATTATTTAATTATGGTCAGCTTCACTGGAAGAAGTGAATGTTACACAGACCTAGATAAACAGAGACTAACATTTCAAATGAGTTTACATAGGCATGTGGTTCTGTATATCTTTTTCCAATGTATCTGTTCAGTCATCATCTGTGGAGAAATGATTTAATATCCAATTTTCAAGTAAATTTTAAAGACAATACGTGTGTGCGTGTTACAGATGAAGCACAAAACTCAGATTCTTTACTGTAGCATCAACTGTTTCAGGTTGTTTGTAAGTCACTACAAAGTATAAGTCATACAAGCAGCTTCGGGTTCAGATTAAAGGTCGGGCTGGGCTAGTTCCTGCACAATAAAAAAAATGTACTCTAGGATACGCATGGTAAATTACGCAAACGCATATCGGTAAAATTCCTCTGAAAAATGAATGAAGTCACACTGGGTGACAAGCATAACATCAGTAGGTTTTATGGAGAAAATGAGTGGAACTGCTGCAAACAGTGACAGTGTCCAAACACCGATGTTAGCATGACTGTTAAAAATCTGAGGGCCTCTGTGATTACGTCAGAGTTTATCTTCTGAAACTAGACGTCCTGAACAGCAGAACTATTATACAACTGTTTTCATAGGCACAGTAAGTTAACCTCAGGATTCCTCTATTTCAGTTTACTGGGTACACTACTGACATGCACTTTTCATGTACTGACATGTCATTTTCCCATCATTCACAGACCAAAAGGCTAGTTTCATAAAGACTTAAACTTAAACCTTGTTTTACAGAATCTACAGTCCAGACCAATATGAATCAGTGCTGATCAAAAACAGCAGAACAGCAATGACGAACTACATGTTTACCTGGGGAAAAATACTTCACATTGAAAAATGTAATTGATCGGTTCATCTTTGCAAAAAAAAAAAAAAAACTTTACACAAGTGAAATACCCAGGGTTACATTACTCAGGCTCCCACTCCATGAAAGTGCCATCATTCTGTTTAGCAAGGAGTACATTGATTTATTATCTATTCACATAAGCTGTTTTCATTTCATTTTATTGTCATTTTATCAAAGTGGCTCTCTGAGAGATGGAGGACTAAACTGGGAAAATCTACAAAAACAGCCAGTGTTAGCACACATGGCAGCATGTGGGACAATCGGCACATGCACCACAACAATACAATTAAGTCCTTCAGACGCTTAAGTCATAGCCCACCCACTGTACATCAAGTCCATGACCAGACCTGGCTGGTATACATGGCTGTAAGACGCCTGCTACATTGTTTCTGTTTGAGTGATGTTGTGCGTCAGTGGATCAACCCCCACCCCTGCACACACATCCACAAGCTCCCATACTCACATCAGAAGGAGCTTTGATGAAAGCGCCTTATGTCATCGGTAATTGAATCGTTGCTCCTGTGTCTTGTCTGTTCCGATCTAAAGCCTTAAGGAGGAGCAGATTATCTTCACACGCAAGGCACACAAATCATCTGTTTCTCATGAAAAGCTCCTTGTCATACTACATGAGCTCAGCTTTTTTACATCCCTGCTGCTCTGATGTTATTAATCCAAGAATAAACTGCCATGAAAATCCTGCAGGAGCAGCATGGAGCAGATGAACAAAGAAGAAGAAGAAGAAAAAAAGAAACGTTTATGGTTTTAAAATAGCCATAAGAGTCTCTAACATGGTATGAAGCTAGAGACTTTCAGTTTCAATTAGCAAGTGTAATAATGAATAGTTTTTTTATTAATAACTATTTACTTTATGTTTATTAACCTCACAATCGTGATCACTTGCAATCTAGTCTGGAGTAAGACAGGTCTAAGTCTTCTGGACATAGAGACATAAAGGATGGACAGACATTGCAGCTGAGCATAGAAACAAAATTAGATTAGTGACCAATTTTCACCTTTGTGTTGTGGGTTTGTGTCCATGTGTTGCTGTGTTTGCTTCTGTACCACTGATGTGCTTTTCCTGTGGTAAAGGTTGGTCTGTAAGTGAGAACAGGACACAACAAAAATAGAGCAGATATCGTAGATATCATTCACTCTTTGAGATCAACAAGAGCTTTTTTGCTTTTCTACTTTTACTGTAGGGGCATTTTGTTTTCAGGTTGTCCGTCAGTCCCATTTCTGGGTATGCAGTATCACAGGAACACCTTGAGGGAATTTCTTCGAAGTTGGGACAAACGTCCACTTGGACTCAAGGACGAACTGATTTCGGTGTTCAAAGTGACGTCATATCTGTCCCATTCTTGTCAGCAGACTATGTCAGGCATGCCTGGAGGGAATCTCATTACCTCTGGCACAAATGGCTAACATGGGTGAAATGATATGTTATTGTTGGTCGTACAAAATATGTACAACATATTTAAAATCGTGGCATCTAGTGTACCTTTTGGTTAGGGAGTGACAGCCATTATGTCCAAACAACTAGTGTCAGGTATGGTTAGGATTGGACAAGTAAAACTCGCAAGGTAACTAAACAGCAGAACAACAATACGTGGAGCTAGCTGGACTGTTTCATGATAGGTAGATATGCATCCACTGGACTGACTTCCACATTCTTACTTTGTACTTTTCTTACTTTGTACTTTTACTTACTTTTTTGGGGGGGGCAGCATGTAGCTTAATTGGTAGGGCAGTCGACTCTCAACCCAAGAGTTGGTGGGTTTGATTCCCAGTCTTGGCTATATACTGAGGTGTCCTTGGACAAGACACAGAAACCCCGTAGTAGTGCAGTTCCATACATGCAGCTGTCCAAACAACAATTTCCCCAAAGGGATCAATAAAGTATCAATTATTATTATTATTTTCTACACAAGGGCCAGGTCACTTCCTGCGCTGATAATGATAGCGACACTTCTAGCTTGTGTGGCACCCTGGTCGAACTACACATTAGACCTTCCCAGGCTAGTTCCTCCCTAGATCACAAACTAGAATTAGGGCGCCCACTCCCAGTCTGTCACTGTGGCATTATAACACTGACGTGACCTGCAAATGTACAATAGGAAACTGATCATCACCACCCTGGACAGCTGCCCATGTTGCCCATACCTAAATCAACTAGTAACTGAATGCATGGTATGTTCACTCACTATGTAATAGAGGACTGTCCAATCAGTTTGATCTCAGCACGTCTGAGCCATCTCTGAGTCTGCTGAGCTACCCCACCGAAACATGAACACATTACAGATTAAGACTGATCCAACCAGAGACTGAGCTACTCGTCATCCCAGTATTTTGTAGGAAGAATCTGTCCACCTGGTTGTGTTGCTGTGAGATACGTATTCACAGACCAGCCCCGTCACACTTAAATTAAAGGTCTCTGCTTCCGCTGCTACAAAATCTACCACATTTACACAGGAAAGATGATTCAGTTGTTAATTTCTTACAAAGATATCCATGCCAACTCAGCCTGTACTATATTCAGACATAGTTGTTACGTAAGGGGGCTCATAACACTGAGGGCTCAAAGGTTACTGAACATTGTGTGTGTTTATTTTTTATTAAATCATGACTCAATGGCAAATTGAGGTTTTATAGCTTTTTAGATGACCATCTTATTATTAGGAGATTTAATTTCAGGAGGTTACCAATGTTACTATTCATACATCAGTAGTGTTTGGTAATAAAGTGCTGTAATATTATCCCTGCCAGCCTACAATGTCAAAGACAAGTGCAAGAAAAGTGAACTCCCACCCAGACTTCTTAGAAAGTAAATGTTTTTTTTTATTATTGTTTCTT
>OMLM01001803.1:0-10398 GCA_900302695.1 Helostoma temminkii | reverse complement strand
CAGTACTTAACACTTTGGTTAATGAACTGCTGCAGGTTTTATCTTGAATTTCATTACTATTAATTGCTTGGTTATTTTTTCACATTCACCTCTGAGTGACTGACTGACTACCTATGTAGCTAAATATGATTGCAATTCAAGATAATGAAAACAATCACATTCATTAATTTATATTAGGTCATAAGTTATAGGCAAAAGCCAAACTTACAATCACTAACTACTGTGTTTTTTTGTTTATTTTTAACTGTTATTTTCTTCAACTAATTTCATGAAGACCTGCTTGTCCTAAATTCATAGTGTTGATCAATTATTATACTTTATTTATTAATAAACCAATCACATCAATTCAAATAGTTGGAAATTGTGGAAGTATTGAAATTCCTTTAAAGGGACTGATTACATATATGTGTGGTTTTGCTATTCATGCACTAATATTCAACATGCTAACTGAACTCCACCCATTTCTATATAAAATCCTGCATTACTGTACATCAGTGACAAACATCTATGCCAATATTTCAAAGAAAATTTAAATCACTTCCTACAATATCTGTACTATTTTATAATTATAATATGGTGTGAGGTGTAGTAGTGAAATATGGACCCATGATTAGGCTGAGACACCAAAGACTAAGTGTTAAAATGGTTTAATGAACATAAGTAGAAGGTAAATGTGGAGACTGAACAGGATCCAGAGTAAGAAACTCTTTAAGCATAGGTGTGATGGGACCTCTATACTGGATGGGGACTGTTGACTTAAGACTGCAGAAGAGAGGGAGGTAAGTACAGAAAATCAAGGACTATATGTAAATAGTTTTAGGTTTACTTGACTGAATAATTTCCTTTTTTTTACCAAATGTAATGAATGGCTATTTGGCAACTAACATCTTTGCATTGGAAGCTACAGTAAGTACTATTTATTAGTTTGTTTGGCATTAATATACATTTGTTATGGCTCATTTCAGGTTACCTAAGTCTGTGTTGCAGTTTTCCTGAGCTTCCAGGTTTTCCTCAACAAACCTATTCAGCCAACCTGTTAATTGTGCTTCTGAGAAAAGCTCCTGGTGGTAAATACACAGAACTCATCAAGAAATACAAACTGAATATGTTGTATAAATAGTCAATATCCAACAGCAGCACATTCATGGAAAATGTTCTGTACAGTATATGAATATTGAAATTGAAATAATACAAACTACAAGTTAGCACTTTGTATACACATGCACCTGGTCATCCCCTACTAGTTTCATTGTTATGGACTCAATGCTTTTTACTTCACTTTCAACAATCTTATTATATATATTATAATCTCTCTAATGAAGACATACAGAAAATATATGCTTATTTGTTGCATAATTATCCAACTGCACTTTCTTAGGTCTCAGAACTATCCTGCATGCGTGCAAGGCCTGTGCCCATTCACATTTGCACCTTTCTCGTTGGCTGGAGTTTGTCGTATGGCTTTCTGGCGATAGCAGAAAAGGAGACTCCCTTCTTCTGTCAATATTTATGCAGCATATAAACCTTTAGCAGAATTTACCTCGTTGCTTTGTTTTGAACGCTCAGATTTTGATCTGAAGGAAAGTCTCGGCATCCGAAGCCATCTTTTAAACATTACATTCCTGTGTTTAACTAGAAGAATATTGAATTGATGATTGAACTTCCTTTATATGAACAAGTAGCTACAAGCAGCACACCAAATGAATGCTGTGTTGCTCCATGTCTGTGCAAATAGCTGCATGTTAGGTGGTGCTGGAAAACAGAGTGCAATGAAGACTGATTTTGAACGATTGGCCTTTAGGTATCACCACTTCTTCGTCAGGACACAGTGAAAATAGTGAAATATCCAGACGGCAAAACAAGACTTGGACGCGGGTTCACTACACTGGTTACTGTGTGGTGAGAAGTGACTCCCGGGATGCACAGAGCATTGCAGACTGCTGATAGCTCTCAGATATTCCTCTTTAGACTGCCAGGCTGCAGCGTGCCATCTCGTCCCTTGCACCTACCTCTCCCAGAATAACCGTGACAACATCAGCGTGTGCATAAGGCCATCTTATCTGTCGCCGACTTCCGGATGTTCGAACCTTTCTGTAAGGCGGTTAAGGTCAGCTATGACATCACATTACATAAGCAGAATCCTACGAACCTTCGCTGTGTGATTAGTCACTAATGTAGCAGTTACATCTCTTCTCTCACCCTGCGTCTTTAATGACGTACATCAGGCTGATTATCATTTGATTACACGGAGAGTGGATTGGAATATTTCATGATGGTGCTTGCTTTTACATTTCTTTTCCAAAAGCGACAGAGATCCCTGAAGTTTGAGCACACGTAGAACGCTGTGAGGCGACAGTGCCAACCACTGCCCACATTGACATTTTGTTTATTATTATTACTACTGTAACCACATACCAGGACTAGAATGGCCCTACTTCCCCTCCAAGTGGCTCAGTAGGTTATAATTCACTGGACCTTCTGCAACTCTTGACTTTTGGTTTGAAGTTGAATATAAGCAACCGTTTCTCATCCCAACTTTTATTTCCTGCTCGTATGGATCACTTTGATCATTTTACTTTTTTAAAACTTTAAAGCATTATTATGACAGTGGTGATTTACTTTGTTTACTAAGTTATTTAGTGTTATAATTGAACTGTGGCAAAGAAAAAAGAAAAACATAGAAAACATAGAAAAACTTTTTGTTTTCTTTCATTCCTCCCCAGCCTTTATTTCTTCAACTTGTTTTGCTGCCTTCATTTCATCCTGCATGACCTGTCTTGGCTTACATAATTTTCTTCCTCATTAACTCTTGAAAGAATGTTGTTTTTCGTACTGCTTGTTTGAAGTTTCTTGGAGCACAGAATTTGGAAATTGGAGCTCACACGACTGTTTTATTCATGGCATGTTAACACGGAACAGACAGGAAAGGGTCGAAACATGTAGACAGAAGGATTTCTAAGTAAAAGAAGTAATAACACAATTCATTGATATTTATATGTAAAAATCACTGCATCTGAATTTTTTCTTTTACTTGAACTAGTATTAAAAAAGTATTAAATATGCAGCCTGCAAAGTCCTAACAGATATTTTTATAAACTCTTTTGTAAGGTAAAATTTCAATTAACACATCTACTACTACGAATGTTAAAGTATGTCAGTCAGGGGCTATTACTATGACCAGAGATGTTAGCATGGCCCTACTCCACCCCCAGTCTGCTCGTTAGGCTGTTATCATGCACTGACCGTAATGGTTAATCGTGTGTTTCATGAAACAGCAAAAAGCAGAATATAGCGTGCAGACGGACACTACACTAAGTCAGAATTAGCAGAATTCAAGTTTATTACTGAAGAAAAAATAGAGGAATGTACCTAGAGAACATTGTTTTGCCTTCTTCTGTCATCATGCATGATTTTTGGCTTACACAATTTTCTCCCTCATCTGCACTCAAAGGGGAATTTGTTTTTGTACTGTTGCAAGTTTCTTGGAGTGCACAATTTCAGGAAATGTGAGCTGTTTCATTAACTGTGCTGACTAACAAGAACATGCACACAGACACTGTTAAATCGGAACAATAGTCGTACAAGAAAAACCTGAAGTCCTGAGTTTTCAGTATAATATTTAAATATTATTGTTTTAATATTATATTATATTTTAGATGTTGACATGGAGCTAATTCATCTTATTTGAATCTTACCACACTGTCCTGTGTCTGTTATCAGTACCACAGATGGCAAAACTTAAACCATTTATGTTTGCTTCCCATGAATGTCCGTATACAGTTCTGTCTTTTTAGCATTTTCTCCTTCTTCTCTCAAAGTAGTGTTTCTGTCTTTTTTCCACTATGCATGACCTTTCTTAGTTTACACAATAATTTCCCTCATCAGCTGCCACAGGAATTTGTGATAACTTACTTACACCACCATTTCACTAGCTGCATGTTGACCTGGACAAAATAGCAAATAGCTGAAATGTAACATGCAGGTGATTTTTGCATTCTAATGAAAAAGTTACGCAAGTAATAGTTCTTCATTCAAACTTGTACTTGAAAGCACAGACATATTGTCAGCATCACTTTAAGTATCAAATATGTTAAATAATGTACAGTATTTCAGAAAGTGGCCATAGGTTTTGTTTGAAAAATCGAATCAACAAGTTACCACAGCTGTTGGATAAATGTAGGGGAATCAAAAGTACAATATTTCTGTCTGAAACGTTGAGCAGAAAGTAAAGTAATAAATCTGATGCAGATTCAGACATACATGTACTTTAACTTTTTATTCTGTACTTGACTAAATATTAGTTAAATACATATAATTAGTTACATTGAACACTAAATTTCTACAGTGGTTGCTGAATGTTGCCAGTTCTTGTGTTTCTACTGTGCACAGTACTCAAATCCCAGTGCCATACAGTGTAACTGTATGCAGTGCGTAGTATAGAAAATGTCACATTAAACTGTTCTGAAGTGTCTGTTGTTCTTCTGGTGTTCATTTCTTAGTATGTCTTAGTATGTATATTTGTGACCTCTGTCGTGGTATATGGAGAGTTCAAGCACAAAAATGGAAGTGGGACACCTGACAATAACTGATGAGAGGTTTATTCTTTGAGAGGCCAGAAGACATCCAGCAAGGACCTGGCTCAGCATCTGGCAGCTTCATCTGGATCCAAGTTGAAGTTTCCATAGTCTGAAGAAGCTGGATCATGAATGGTCTTTGCTGGAGGATAGCAGCCAAGACCACTTTTTGTTTTTCTAGTTGTTCTAATATAAAATGTGTGAAAAAAAATATCACAGCATTGCAAAAAAGCTAAACAAACAAACTAAATAAATAAAAATCTAATGGTAAACTTTGCACAGTAGTGTATCATCACAACATTTATTTACCACAGACCAGCATCATATACAACACATACAAGAAAAATTATAACTATTAACTGGTTAAAGTCTACAAAGATTGTTCAATCGTTACATAAAGTAAAGCATGTATGAAATACACGGCTGCCGAGACACTATAGAACAGTGGTTGCTGCTTACCTGGATCAGGTGTGTTCAGCCAATCAGAAGCTGGAAGTGCACTAAGCAGGAATGCGTGCCATGAGGACCAGGGTTGAGAACCTCTGCTATAGAGAATGATCTTATAAGGAGATGACACCAGTCATGGTCAATCTCAGCCAGACTTACTGACTTAATCAGTGAATCCTGTGCACAGGTGTGTATGTGTGCATGTGTATACATAGTATATAGTATATATGTATATATTCATGTATATACTATATGTATGTGTATATACACATGGGCAGATATGTCAGTACCCTTATGTTGTGTCTTCTGTATGTTACATGTATAAATTGCCTATTGATATGTGTTAATGGCTATAAAGTAAAAAAATCTACTTTGTAGGGAAATGATACAGTAGCATAATTCAAACTGAGATCTGGGAATGACAAGTTCATAGAGATTCACATTATTGTCCTAGAATCTGATTTACACAAAGTGGTAAATCCACCTGGTGTTCTGTGCTGTGCGTCTTCAGTTGTGTGTACATCTGGTAGGTCACCTTTCATCTAAGCTGGACACATCTCAAACCAAAAGCTTTAAGACAATATCTGATGAGACCTTCCAGAGTGAGTTTCTTAGTCTGTCCTGCACTCACCCTCTCCTTGTTCTGCTGCTGTACTGTTTGCACCATGGCACTGGCCTTCCTCTAGTCTGCGACATGGTGAGAATTCCCAAAATCTCTGTTCTGATACTGATCTGTGTAAACCTCATGCTGGTTTGTGTTTTGTTTGAGTGTCAGGCCGAGAGTGCTGCTGTTCTCCCTCACATTAGAGAAAAATTATGCATATTAATAAACAACACAATTACGTATTTCCATAATGAATGCAACCAGGAATAGAGCACAGAGCGTTAGTGAATAGTTGGAGGGCAGTGTTACAGTACACTGCTGAGTGTCCCTGACTCCTCACACACTTTGTAGCTCACACACTCCAGATAATGCAGGATGTTTTCTCTCTCTCTCTCTCTCCCTATGTGTGTGTGTGAATTGTCAGGATACAGTAGACAGGATTTTTGCTGATAGTGATGAGCTGGGACGTCATAGAGAAAGAACTGGACAGTGTGTTTCTGGCTCAGCTCTGGGGAAAAGGTTGAGGCAGGTTCAAATAACGAAGAACAAACTGGGTGCTTTGTTTGGAGCTGCAATTCCACAGGGTACACTGTGTGTGTGTGTGTGTGTGTGTGTGTGTGTGTGTGTGTGTGTGTGTGTAGTGGGGGGTTTATAGTGTGCACTGTTATTAAAATGTATAAGTGAGGTCAAGGATGGAAATTATAATTCTGCCATTACGGGGTTATAATGTGTCAGCTCATGCTACAAACATCCACTGTGATGTAACACCTCATCACGTTTTTATTGTAGCTGTTCAGTGTGTGTGTGTGTTTGCATATGAACAATCACAGCTTGATGTGTGCTCGCCGGGCGCTTATTTCGCAGAAGGTGAACATTTTCACACCCGCTCCGTTCATGTAAATTCATTATGAGTGAGGATTTGGTTTGTTTTATTTATTCTGGACTCACTGTGGCACAAACATCTGGTTTTTAACCCCTGGTGACGCCAGCGTGATGTTTTCATGTCTGTAAACATTGATTTCCTGTTTAAACAATAATAAAAAAGAAAGCTCTGCTTTCTCTCAACACAATTTAAATCCAGTTTTTTTTTCATATTTTATTTGATGCACTTTCAGCTACAGTAGATAGCACATGCTTTTTCTCATTTCCTGCAAGACAGCTGCACATTTTGTGTCAATGTTATGGTAATAACATGTTTCTGGGTTTTTTGTTCCTAGGAGAGCTTTTATTTTTATAAATGCAAGATGCTGACTGATATAATCTAAGTTCCCATTGGTTAAAACTTTTGCCTTTTGATACAAATGAACACTACAGGGAAAAATAAGAAATGCACGTTTCAGTTGGATTCAATTATATTTTAATGCTTTCTTTGCAAAAAAGTGACAATGACAATAAATATACATTCACAATAAAAAAGAATTGATTGCAACGAAACATTCAAGTGTACTTAGCCATTAGAAAGTCTATAATAAGATGTAAACAACATTATTTTCCCCGGCATTGCTCCTCCTGAGCCATGAGTCTCTTTTCTCTCTGTAAAAAAAAGGCATCACGTCAACAAAACACACGTTTTACGCATCGACGCGCGAGTCTCACAAGGTATGAAGCCACGTCACACACTGGGCTCTGACTGAACAAGCTAACATTCTCAAATGTCGCGTGGGCAGTGGTTTGGATTTTGGAGTTTTGGTGGACTCGTGCGTCCAGTCCAGTGTACTTGGCGCTGCGCCAGAGCGCACAACGGCGGCGGCGGCTAAGCCGTCTCCACACCTCCCGTATCAGTCTGAGCGCAGCCCAGCCGAACAGGTGGCTTCTCAAGCTGACGCCCCTGCTCCTTCTTCTTTCAAAGGCTTGTGTTGAGTATCATTCTCAAAGTCCGCTTAACTGATCACGCATCTTTCTTTGTCTTTCCCTTGGCCGCCTCCTATCGCCTTCTCCTTAATGTACATGAGGTCGCTGTGCACGCTGGGTCTGCGGGCGCACGGAGTCACCACACCGTATGCTTCCCCAATGTCCTTCAGCTTCTTGTTTTTCAGAGACTTTCTGTGCAGCATGTCGCAGTACTGCACGGACACTTTCCGGTGAAGGTCGGGGCTCATTTCGTGAGGTAATTTGGCCAAAGTAAACAGAGTCTGAAACATCTTATCCACGTTCTCGTTGCGCTTGGCGGAGATCTCGAAGTACGCGCACTTCTCGTCCCCAGCCACCAGCTGGTCGATCTCCTCCTGCTGCACCTCCCGGTAAAACTCTCTGTCGCCCTTGTTCCCGCAGATAACCAGAGGCACATCGATGTTCTCTTTGATCTTGTTTTTCAGGCACGACTTGGTCTCGTAAATCTGCCGCTTGAGCCGCTGCACCTCCATGAAGGAGTCTCTGTTGTCCAGGCTGAAGACGAGGATGAACACGTCCCCTGGAAGAAGAGAAAGATGCTTTGGTTAATTCGCTTTGTCTTTAAGCTGTTCACAATGTTGCAAAATATTTGCAACCCATGCATACATCTAAGGTGCACCCTGCAGCCAAGGCGCAGCGCACAGTGCGCACTCCGCACGCAGCATTTAAAAACACAGTTGCATGATAAACGCAGCTTTCTAAGCTTTTTAATGTTGCACACACTGAATGATTAATACCTGTCAGTATGGATAGTCTCCTCATGGCGGGGAAAGGATGGTTTCCCGATGTATCCAGTATGTCCAACTGGTAAACGTCTCCCTTGATGCTGTATAGTTTCCTGTGAAAGTCCTCGATGGTCGGAGTGTACTGCTCGTCGAACCTCCCGTTCAGGAACCGGGACACAATGGCCGTTTTCCCAACTTTGGTGGATCCTAAAATCACCATCCTGTAGCAGTTCTTAGCTGGGATGTCGAAATCACTCTCGGAGGGTGACATTTTCTTAATCATGGTTAAACCCTGGTGCGCTGACTGCTTTTCCAAGGCTGTGGTTGTGCGTAAAAATGCAGTTGAGCAGAGTTTGCTCAGTTGCGTGGTTGCTTTGCTGTGGGTCTCTGTTTGAATTCCGGGCCGGAGTCTCGTATTTAAGCAGGCGGCTGATCCCGCCTCCCGTCCACGTCACAGTTCAGTGAGTAGGTACTCTGCGCTTGTGAGAGAGCCAGGGAAAAACGGACTGAACTCCCACTGGTGCGTCAGCTTGTCATTTCCAATGGAGCAGTGGGAAAGTGACAAACAGAGATACCAAAAAATAAAACATGATATAAGATCAAGCTGGTGAGACAGAGAAGCAGACTGTGCGTAAAAGAATAAAAATATAACTTCTAGGGAATATTACAGTTAATAATTGACTTTTCTTCCGGAATAAGCCTCGTCTGGTACACAGTGTTTAAATTCAGGGTGAACCTTGGACATTTTCTCTGAATATCCAACTTGGACAGCGGATATGATTCTACTAGGCTGAGCTAATATGTTCCTAGACGGTTGTTTTTGTTCCTCGAAATTCAGATTCAGAAATCAGCCTTTTTAAAGCAGCTCTGCAGCTTTCTCATGTTTGCAGAGAACTTAACAAGGCTTGTTCATCTGCCACTGTCTTACAGGAAGTCACGTTCAGGTTTTTATTATTTACCAGCTGCTGCAGCTTCTCATCCACATCACTAAGCCAAAGGAGTCTGCAGCAGCTTTGAGGAATGAGGTGCTGCAGTTCTACAACTGCCCCAAAGGGGGCACTCAGGGTACAATCTTATCCAGCCACATGGCTGATTTACCTGAATAGAGAAAAAAGACACACTGCAGCAGCTTTGTGTGTGTGTGTGTGTGTGTGTGTGTGTGTGTGTGTTCCTGCGTGAGCGTATAACCTTCATCTGTTTGTTTAGTTCAATGTAAACTGATAATAAAACATGTAAACAGCAGTAATCGTGCATCTGTAATGAACAACAGTTACCAGAGATGAAAAATGTGTGCGTTTGTGGAAGCTTTTGTTTCCAGCAGTGCTTTATGAAATCTGGATGGAGTTTGTGTAACCTGGAGAGCTGGAGGCAGCGACAGAGTTAAACTGGAGGCACGAGAACACGGCTGATTCAAAGCTGTCGATTCAGAAATGAAGTGTGCTTCGTTGGGGCAGGAGTTGAGAATGTTAGACTAACTGTGTGGCTCTAAAAAAGACAAGAAAAGAAAAAGAGAATTGCATAAATGCATTTTAATAAAAGTAAGTGTGTCATGACCAGCTGAGGATTACAGACATAAGCAAGAGGTTGTGTTGACATTTTACAGCCACACACTGAGTGTACGCTGCAGCCTGGACTGATGCTGTGATTCTGTTCTACTGTTTCATGATGTGTCAACTGGTCACATCAGTTCATATCCCACAAAGGGAGGTTAGTGCTTCATCCTTGGATGCTACTTTTACAAGTTGAAACAGTCAAAAAGATGATAATTCTATGTGCTGGTTATTGAGGTAGTAGTGGCTGCTTCTAATGTTCTGGTCACTCTGTTTGCATAAACAAGCAGAAACGTTAGAAACACTCCAGCAAAACACATAAAAGCACGAGCAGAGCTCCAGGTGGTGAACGACATCTGCTAATACCTGTGGAGACACCTGATGGCAGTGCACAAAAAACAAAAAACGTGATTCAGAGGTTTTTTTTTGGATTTTTGGATCAAGCCAATTAAGCAGTGTGTTTTTAGAAGAGGTGATGCAACACAATAAAAAAAACAGGCCTCTGGTACATTTTTCTACGTATTAGGTTTGAAATAATTTGCAAATGATAATGTTTTTATTTATGTTCTACACAACTTTTACTGTGAGTGCTGTTTACTTGACTAAAT
>OMLM01001801.1:119986-142840 GCA_900302695.1 Helostoma temminkii | reverse complement strand
TTGACTTTGCTCACATCTTGAGTGTTTTATTACATATTCAATATATGATAGATAGATAGATAGATAGATAGATAGATAGATAGATAGATAGATAGATAGATAGATAGATAGATAGATAGATAGATAGATAGATAGATAGATAGATAGATAGATAGATAGATAGTACAACCTACCTGGGGTGTAGCTGTGCTCTGGAAAGGTTTCGCAGCCGGGCGAGGAGAGAGAGAGACAGACATTCATTAACATGCATGCTCAGCCCTTGAGTAACCATGGCTACTTACTGTACATGCACACCCGTCTAGTGTTACTGTGGCAACATACATGCAAAGTCCAAATGTCACAATGGATACCATGCTGCACTGGTAGCCAAAACTGAGATTTGCCTCTATATATGCACACAACTGCATTAATAAAAATGCACATTCACTCTCTGTGACTACATGTGTACAAATAAACAGACATAAGCGCACACAGATACCCATCCACACGTAGATACACAGGGTGGAGGGTGTTAATATACATTCCTACCTGTATGTTTGGATTCAAGAGCCGTTTACCCCAGAACTTACCTTGCAGCTGCTTCCTCTCCCCAGAGCCCCCTGACAGATAGCATGCAGCACATATGCACATCTCAGTCTCTCTCTCACTCCCTCTGGCTTTCACACATACAGACACACAAACACTAACATTGACTATGGTAGTAATAATGATGTGAAGTAGCAGCGTAAACATGTAGGGATGAATTAGCAATGCAGGAAGACGAGAGGCATGCATGGTTCAATGAGTGTGTGTGTGTGTGTGTCTTTTTCCATATGAAAGTGTGTGTGTGGCCCTAAGTAACTGTGTGTATTCTTAGCTGTGTGTTCATCTGAGTGTTTCCTTGCTTCTGTCCTTGTGCTAGTAGCATGGCAGAAACAGGTGGAGCCATTAGCATGCTAACAGCAATTTGCCCTCAAGGACAATGCAAGCCAGGCCAGCCCTAACAAGCCAGGTTCACTCAGCCTTCACTGGAATGGCTTAGACAGTAATTACATTTATGCATAGCTCTGCCTACCTCTCTTCATTTACTACAGACACAGTGTATCTCAGTCATTTTTTCTAAAATGGACATATTGCTGTGGTTCAGAACAACACCATCATAAGTTAACCTTCCTCACACTGATATGAAGCATAGAAAGAAAGTTATATTACGCTACAAATGTTTGTAGGCTTGTCGAGAATCAACAGCGTATGAGTAAAAGAAGATCATTAGAGCCTTGAAGATATTGTGTAATTGTAAATGTGTGCGGAAACTAGCAGTGCCACAGCTAAATTGCTTATTTCTGGCTTCAAACATGTTCCTAAGGATCATTTTTTCCCCTAGCAAAGCATATTCATTCTCTATTAAAGATTCATAAGAGATTTTTTTATAACTTTCAGAGGGTTATAATTTTATCTCAAAGCTTTATTGTGCAGCTTCAGTGAGGTTGCTGGGTTCAAAATAACACATTTTCAAGGTACCATTTCAGCAATAAACCTTGCTATCCAACACTGTGCAACAACTACATAGCTTGGGCTTAATAATGATAAATAATGATAATTTCCAAAGAGGCAACTATGGCTCCAACACATCCACATTTTGCAGAACATTAGATGTGGTTAACATAATGTTTGGTTTTTCAAATAAAGATTTTGACCTGAGCTTTTATTCCATACTCTTTTTCCTATTCATTTAATTTCTCTCAGATAGTACTCATAACCTTTATTCTCCACATTGCTTCAGTACACCCAAAAGGAGATTTCTTTTGATATACTGTAAGTTGAGTTATTCACTGGTAGTGATATTGATGCACGGACATTTGCTCAGCCTGCACATCCTGTGGTCAAAGATATCCCACTGAACTGGCATCTTGTCAGACTAAAGTGAACAGTACATGGAGCCAGTTTTAAAAAACATCTTATACCACAACACATTAACTCCTAGAAATCTGCAGAATCCACAAAATAATACATCATCTTCTCCTCCTCCTTCTCTCACTCCTTAAAGTGTCTTCTCCTTTTAGAAACTGAGTAACATGAACTGGAGATGTCTGAGAGAGGAACCAAGAATTTAAAAAATACTCTTAAGATGCCGTTGCACCATGCTGTTGATGATTTATGTTTTAGTTAACAGGTCCCATTTGGTATTGGTTATTTCTATCCAAAAGTCTACTAATTCACAGGAAAAGCACCATTTTGTGAATATGCTTTTTGTATTAATGTCCATGAATTACTGTAATACGTTAGTAAATGAAGACATAAAGTAACCTTTTAAAACCATTAAGCTACTCTAAATTTCCAACACCATCTAACCATCATACTCTAAACACTGAACCATTCTAACATTGGAAATATAAATCTGAGAAAGGATAGACTAATGTAATATCTGAACCTGTATTTTTATTCTTTGCAGAATCTCAACAGTACTGCTCATACTATGTCCACCAATCCAAGCATAGCTACTAACAGGAACCATTTTTGCAACTACTGCTACTAACACATATAAATGAAATATGTGTCCATCTCTTGAAATATAGAACAGCTCCGTAAAAGGCATAAGCAGCGCTGTAATGAGCGACAAAGTGCAAGTCTGAAGCAGGTATTATATCTGGCGAAAACCTTTATGTAAAATGTCTGCACCTTCCATTTAGCCTTTAGAGCTACACTGCTGTTGGGAACCTAGCTGGTGTGACTAATGGTGGTGGTGCTGGAGTTTGCACACTGTGTGAATGTGTTTCTCCACGTGTTTGTGCTACATGGGTTTGTGCAGGTATATGTGTGTTTGTGTCAGTGCTGTCTGCTTCTCCCACTGTGCCCTAACCAGCAGCTAAATAGCAGACTGGATTAGGCTGGTTTGGATCACACGTAATGCTCATCATATAACAGAATTTCTGCAGAGAAGTGATCACAGCTTCACCTGTCACTTCTTGAATGCACAGTACAGATGGTCCATATCACAGCTGTAAGCACTACAAATGAATAATAATTAATCTGTCAATAATTTCGACTTATTAAATAATGAAAAATGGCCGTCCTAAGGCACCCAAATGCCCGAAATGAGGGATTTAAACTGCTGTTCTGATGAACACAAGGTGTTCAATTTCAGTTATGCAAAACAAAGAAAAGCTGCAAAACTTAACATTAACAAGTTTGACATTTTTGTTTTATAAATAACATGTAAGTCTGCAACTGCCATTTATCTTTAATTATTGATTAAGCTGCAGGTTTATTATTTTAATCATTTGGTCTAAAAAATGTCCTATAAATGCTGTTTAGTATTTGCCACAAGTCGATTGATTGGCAGATTGATAGATAATTAACTGCAGCTAACAGCTGATAAAATGATTAATTCCAGTTATGTTGTAGTTCTAGTTAAATGAGTAATTATTTCCCTGTCAGTCGACAAATCATTTCAGCAGTTGTGAGCATAACAAATCAGCTACCTTCCCCACCTGCTAGGAAACGTCTGCATACACAGACACTTAGCACCACAAACATATATAGATAAAGCAGATTTGTGTGGCACATGCTGCCTGGAAGATAATGCCTGTAGTCACTGGGAGGAATGGTAGAGCAATAGAGAGGTAGAGGTTTGGAGCTGAGGAATGGGGGAAGGGAAGAAGGATAAGCATGTAGAAAAAGTCCTAGCGTGAGGTCTACCTATTAGTCCTGTCTCCATGGTAACCTGTGTCATCCCACTGTCCACTAAATGCTGGGGTGTGATACGCTCGGTGGCTAAAGGGAGGTGTGATGCTGACATCGGTGTTAGGTGATGTGTGAGGTCAACTCAGTGACAAACAGTGGTCACGGAGCAAGGCCACTGCCATTTTTGGCAGATGCATTTGTGTCATTAAAAAATCAATTGCTGAGGCAAAGCTGAGCTGTATCTTTGGCGTCGAAAAAAAAAAACTAAAAAAAACACAGTAGCCGTTTAAAGAGCTATTGATTAAGAATGCAGATTTTCTCCATGAATGAACTGAAGCAAATCTGACAACACACACATCTAAGCAGCGGAAAATGAAAGCATTTGCAGTATTGGCCATAACAAGGTAGCTGAGTTCATTAAGCAGCTGTTCCGTTTTTGTAATGGCCATCATTACACTGCCCTGTGTATTGGCACTTGTATTGACCAAAGGCTTGTCTGACGTTATTAAGGGAAGGTGTTCTTGTAGAGGTGAGCTATTAAATCTTTTGTGAAACAGCGTTTTTCTTTTGCCTCTTTCAATAATGCACATGTAAGTTTAACTTTTATCTCAGTTTGTTTAATGTCACACATCTTGATATTTATATAGTACTGTGGACATGACACTATTTCCTCTTTTGTAATGCACTGGAACACTGACACAATAACATACTATACACGCTCACAGATATACAAACTGAACACCTTAACAGGCTGTAAGCTGTTCAAATTAATGGCAGGCGATAGATTGTACATACTTCATTTCAACACCCAGTGTATGGTAGCTTTGAAGGACGTCTAGAATCAATGCAAATCCATTAACACAGGCAGCCAGGTGTCAGCCATGTAACAACCACTGATTTCCAGCCTCTTAGCCTCATTCCAATTAAAGTCTCTCAACACGAGCCACCACCAACTGCATCCATTATGGATCGACAACACTATATCGTTATTGTGCTATTGCCAAACACATCGATGCCTTTAAAACTTAAACACTGCCAGCCAGGTAAGGCAGAGTTTCAGGAATTTGTCTCAAATCTACACACTTTCAAGCTTCTGAATGCAGCACAGAACAGCTGTTCTCAGGCCTCCAGCTCCACTAAACCAATTTCACTTCTTGCGACGTCTGAGTTCTTAAGGTACATACTAACTTGGGAGTAAGTCATAGCCACAAAAAAATCAATACCAAACATAATGAGAATGCATGTCTTGCACTGTTTGTGAAGGCTACTGGTCCATACACACTAATCGAAGGCAGCTGTGAATGAAAAATACAGTAAATGTCTGTACTGAAGAACTTTGTGTTTTGTATGAATTTGGAAGTGTACAGTGAGTTCATATACACATGTGTATTTAAGTGTGTGTATGTACAAGATGAGATGCATATGATGGGTCAGCATGGTTCTGGGCCTTACCTTCGCTGCAGTCGTTGCCTTGGAAACCGGTGTCAGAGCAGTCGCAGACGGCCTGGTCGTTGACTACGCTGCACACCCCTCCGTTCTGGCACTGGTGGTCCGGTCCACAGCCAGCTGTTACAGTGACGCCCTCTGAGCCATCCAGCATCACCATTGAGCCATTGATGCTCACTGCTGTGATCCAGCCTCTGAAGGGGGGGTGTTCCCGCACCGAAGGGGAGGTGAGGCGCAAAGGTGAAGAGTGAAGTTCTGGCGTCACCCCGCCCATAAAGGTGTGGCTGAATACTGTCATGTCTCTTCTCTTGCTCTTCACTTCCGCCCATCCTTCCAGTCGCCCATCCACCTCTAATGAGGTGTTCCTCCAGTCCCGCTTGACACGCACTGCATGCCAGCGCCCATCACTCACCGCCACGCCTGACTGCAGCTCAGCCGGCTCAGCACAAAAGATGGAGAAACGAAGGCGGAGGTGGCCATGAAGAAGCAGCAGCTCCAGGAAGTCGCAGAAGCCCTCATCATCCAGGTAGAGCAGCAGGCCCTCCTGGCTGTGAGTCCGCAGGCTGAAGCTCAGCACACTCTCGCAGCAGGCATTCCACACTGGAAACCGCCCCCACTGGCTGGAAACACCTCCAAACTCCAGGACCTCTCCTTGGGCCTGGCCCCCTACGCTGCATAGGCACAGCCCCAAGAAGAGGAGGGGGGCTGCCGCCCAAACACACACTGCCATCACACTCATACACACACTCGCTCTCGCACTCACACACACCTGGGAGGAGATAGAGGCTAGAGCTGGGGTGTTCCTTCTAGCCTACAGCTCATGGTGACAACTGTAGGGCACTTCACAGAACACTTTCTAGGCGTCTCAGATTCACCTGTTTTCTTGGCAGTTTACAAGGTAACTATCCTCTACAGTACAGCTCCAGTGGGGGAGGAGGTCAAACTGTAGCTCCCTCCGTCCTTTCAACACAGTTGGGACATCGTTTTTGGCCTGGGCCTTGTGTTTGTGACTTCTCTGAGACGTTCAATGTCTTCTCTCCATTCAGTCTTTCATTCTTCACTTCGGACATATGAGATTTCAAGTGTGTGTACTAATGTGTACATCTGTGTGAATGTTAGATACATGACAAAAAGGATGTGAACTCCATCTTTGAGCCCCAGATAGGGCCTTATCCCCCATGCAGGCAACTCCCCACGGAGTAGGTGTATATGTGTGTGGCTCACACTCTGGTAATGGAGAGAAATGACACCGTCATAGCAGAAATTTCTCCCCCTCCTCCCTGTCTTAGTAGCGCAAGACTTAAAGTGTGTGTGTGTGTGGGCAAATATATGTGTGTGTGTGTATATGTGTGTGTGCAAGTGAGGTATGTGTGTCTCTCAATGCCGCGTCATCACTCTCTCCAGCGACCTACAGAGAGAACAGAGATGGCACAATCAACTAGGGTCACACACGTAAACATGCACACACACACTCTCCCACACAAAGCATACACAAGCTTTTATTCTAAAATTACACTCTCATGCATTTTGAGGACCCACACACAGACACACAACATTGTCACATTACACATTTAACAGGCCCAAATTAAGAGCGTCCATGAACACACTGTACATACACAATAAAGCTTTTTACTGCCACACATAACGGACAGTGATGAGTTAAGATAAACACATACAGTGAAGGCACACCCGCACACAAACAGCATCTCCTCCGTAGAGCTCCCATCATGCCGCAGGAGATATTTATAAGGTGGCATACCTGCGACTACCTTACCATCATGAAGCATATATTTTTAATCACTTGTTAGATCCAGAACGTACCCAGGCATAAATTAATCAGCGACGTTTGTTTTCTAGTTTCATTACCAACAGGGTTGAAAACGGAAACCTTGACGGTATAAACCGTTAAAGCTACACCACAAAAAGCGGGAGCAGCACCGCGCGCTGCGGCGGATGACTCAAACCGCCTCGCGTTTTATCGAATTAACGGCTTCAGAGCTCGTTTCTATCAACTGAGCACATCCACACACACACACACACTGGCTGCAAATGTACTCACACACACACACACACATATATAGTGTGCTGCACGTAGTTTGCTCTCCGCGACTCGTGTCTTTGAAAGGCAAAACGCGGCGACATCACGGTTATTGATAGACGAGGTGAATGAATGCGGTTGAAATATCGATTCTCGATTTGCGGCCATACCTCCTCTCCATTTTTCTCCTATGCGCCCCGCTGCTCGACTACACCGGTGGTTTAGTCTCATCACCTGCTCCTCAGCTCTTAACTACAGCTCGGCTGAGCGTTAATACGGTAACTACTTTTTAAGAACTGTTTAACCTGTAATGACTACGTGACGGCATAAACAACCCCACAGCGGGTTTTTTTCCTCCTTCATGCAGTCAGAATAGGACCGAAACCGACCTACCTCACTCGCATCCTGTGGTTCCGTGGCAACAGTGCCGTGCGCGCCTCATCGATTTCCCTTCCCATTTGAGGACAACCTGAAGGCTGCGAGAGAGAAGAGAGCAGCCGCACGCCTTGTGGCAGATAGAGCCGGTCTACCGGACAGGGACAAAATTATCACAGGCTCGCCTCCAGGCGACAAGGTGCTATTGCTCTTCCACTTGCTCTCTCTCTCCCTCTCTCTCTCTCTCTTGCTCTAATTTCCTCTCTTGCGCTCACTCCCTCTGCCTGAGTCAGTGTCCCTCGCTCTTCCCTCTCTCTCTCCGCTCTCTTGAGGAGGAAAAGGTGCAGTCTGATGCTCTCCGCGAGACTCGACAGAGGAAACGTCACGTGGCTGCGAGAGAGAAGTGTGTGTGTGTGCGTGCGCCCGTGTGTGAGTGTGTGTGTGTGTGTGTGTGAGGGGGTGAGCTCGAGAGGATGGGCGGGGCCGCGCGCTGCTGCAGCACCTTGGACAGCGCGCACTCACCGCCCTCACGAAACAGAAACGCAATTACCGGAGGCAGAAAATAAGGAGAGAACCGGGGGTAGATCCGAATGATTAAATCCGTGAGCCGTGAGTGACAGTGACGATGGCCTTTACTTCTCTCGTGGTGCAGGAGCGAGTGTGAGGAAGGCAGCGAGTCGGTGAATTATGTGGTGAAAGAATACAATGAAAACATTTTTACAATTCTCCCTCACCCTGCTTCAGTAGCAATCACATTAATTCCTCTGAATACGCAAACCCTTTGCTCCATGTCAACTACAGCCTAAATGGACACTCACCATTTTCCATGGTTTACCGTGGCCCTTAGAGCTCTGACATGCAAACAAACAAAAACACAAGTAAAAGGGGGGGAAAAAACGAGGCATGTTCCACAATGTGACAGCAGAGAATTCGCAAAACAATGCAGTCAATTGATAAAACACAACAAAACAATGTTCCTCAATTACAGAAAACACGACCAGGCGCGTACAGAAATGTGCTGAAAAGCCACACGGTAAACACAACCAGAAAAGCTTTTCAAATACAGAAACAAAACGCTGCAAATTGAGTTCAGTGCAAAACATCACTTTCCGGGGGATACTAAAAAGCAACGAACACACCAACATTAGTCAAAGTTGTTAATCTCCATTGTGTTTTGTGAGACTTGCAGTGTTTCTGTATTTGGTGTGTGTGTTTTTATACATCTTAGCATTTCCCATTAAACCTCATCAAATTAATTCAGTGTTTACTCATGATTTGTGTGTGCGCCTGTACAGCACAGTGCCCTATTTGTAGCTAGGCAGGTGTGTGGTAGCTGCATGTTGCTATAGGCAGCAGCACAGTCATATTGGTGACATATTCATGCGTCCACATAGAGTATGTTTGGGCTTTTAACATCTGTACTTTTTTAACAATTCCATATAGATTTAATAGCAAATACCCATGCAGACACACACACACGCACACATACACACACTTTTTCACTGCCTATCCCAGGGAGAGACTCCAGCTGTGTGAGCCCAGCTCAGAGGTGCTCTCCCAGGGCTCCATGGGCCAGATGCTGTAGCTTTCTCATTGGATCTTTTTATGTCTGTCTCTGACTATCCAACACATCTGTTTTACTCCTTTTATTCTGCTATGCCACTCACCGTCATTGAGCGCTGGATGATTTAAGATGAAGGAGGAGGAGTAGAGCAGGAAAACTGGTAACCAAAGGCTGAGGCTTCCTGTAAAAAGAACAACCCTGACCTGCTCAGAGATGCCAATTCAAGACGAACACTAAAGAAACGATGAATGGTGCAGCAACACTTACTGACGCACAGCTGTTAGCGGCACACATACTGTACACTGGAGTGTGTTACGTTAAGAGGTGTTTCTAATGATTTGACCATCCTATTTACATAAACGAGGGTGGCAAAACGTTAGAAAAACCTCTTAATATGATGCAACTAATATGACTCCATCAATCTCTATGGCCTCAAAAATAAAAATAGAATTATCAACTTTCTGACGAATTCTAATCCTAATAAAGTGGCCACTGAGTATATATTATTGGGGTTTTTGTAGTAGTTGTCATCCTTATCTGTACCTGCTTGCAGAGAATTATACATTGTACCAGCTGTTTGATGCTATGAGATATTTGCTTTTGTATTTGCTCCAGCAAAGCAGGCACTGATAGAGAGGCAGCTTTAATGGTTGAGCCACAGTATATCGTATGACCACACAGCTGGAACACAAAGGCTCAAATTGATTTGAGCAACAGATATTAATGTAAAAGGGGTTGACCACAGAGACCAGTGTTGGAATAAAGAGTGGAGCATGTAGTTGTGCACGTTCATGTGTGTGAGTGAAGTGTTTGAGAGGGATGAGGGGAGAACGAGACAGGGAGGAGGAGGAGGAGTTACTATGGAAACTATCTCAACATCAGCACCTGGTTTCCCATTGGACTGGCCACCAACTGTACCACTCCTCAAACCCCTCAAACTGTACCCCTCCCTTTCTATACCCCCTCCCCTCTACTCTCTCCATCATCCCTGAGCCAGGCTGACCTTTAGGACCAAATGACATTATCAAATAACAACATTCTTCCAGCTTTTTCTGTCTGTGCATTGAAAAACAATATGGAACATTCTAATGAAACAATTTCAGTGCAGAGGAACATGTAGAAACAAATGGTAAAATTCACATGTAGTAATTAATTATTGCCCTGACAAATCTGGTACCAATTTATTCATGTAAAATAAATCAAATACTTCACATTTTATACATATGTGTGTTCATTCAAACATAATATAAACAAGCCAATTCTTCCAACCACCTCCCAATAATACTTTAATGGATTTTCAAGAAATAGTTGCCTGTACGTTGACCAGACAGGATAAAGAAAATAATAAATTTAGTTTATATATATAGGCCAAATCGCAAAAAGTAATCTCAAGGCACTGTACAATGTAAGGTTTAAGACACTGTATTTATGTCGGTAACCCAACAAATCCCACTTGAGCCAGCACTAAGTGTTAGTGGAGAGGAAAACCTCCTTTTAATGGAAGAAACCTCAAGCAGATCCAGTACAGAACCACTACACCACTGTACTAGCCCAGTGTACTCACATTTGAAAAATCAAAATCTTTCTGATAAAGAGAGTGCTGAATTAAAACTCAGTGATGGATATCCTTTGTAGCCTTTGTGGGAGCATTGCTTTTGCTTGACGACATTCCAACAGCGGATATAATTATCTGCAGTAATTCTGACACACTGAGCAGTGAACTTCAGGTAACTTTTGTTTTTCAAATGGATTTCCAAATGAAACTTCTTTGTAGTTGATTAAGATAAAAATGAGCAAAATGGTCAGGCATAATGGAGACACGATTTAGCATGCTGCAGAGCAGCCTATCTATTTCTACAAGAGGCATCAAGGCGTGATGTGATGCATCATCAGTGTGTAAGAGGCGCAGGGAAATGCATTATACCATGAGAGTTTTAAATTGCTGTGACTCTATCAGCCAACATTAACCATGACAAATATGGGCTGCCTCTGATTGCATTAGTTATTATTGAATGACGAGGCAGAGGATCTCCATTCTGTACATTCCTCCAACCACGTTTGCTTTTCCACTGCATCTTCTTGCTTCCCCGCTCCCTTCCTTGCTTTGACAGGCTGACAGCAGGCAGTGACCCCTGACTCTTTGCCTACTCAGCAGAGAGAAGGTCACTGTACTTTATATGTGTGTGTCTGCGCGTGTATACATATTTTCTTTATGCACAGTATGTGTGTGGGTGTGTGCGGGAATGCTTGTGCACGGGTAATATGTGTCTGAAATGCCAGCACAGAGAATATATAGCCAAAAATAAAAACTCATCTGTCAGCATCCAGTGGGTATGTGTGTGTGTGTGTTTGTGTACCCATATTTTGTTCTTGCATGTGTGTCAGTTTGTGCTACACTGTTTGGAGCTTAGCTTGAGACAGCAAGGTTTACCCAGTTTATGTTGTGAATGGTCACATGTGGCATAAAAGGAGGAATGCCGCATGTAGGAAAATCCCAGGTTTCGGGTGGTATGGTGATATAATATAAACAGTGCACGGGATTATATGTATGTAGAATGCCTTCTGTGTCCTTTTTAAACACTGTATTTTCACAGTGTTGAGAGCATATGATTATCAAGGTATCATTTTGTGAGTCAGGCAGCCACCCCTGCTGCCATTCATAAAGAGAGAGTGATTTTTGCACAGCACAAGCACAAGAGTGTGGATATCTGCGCATGTGGATAAGTGAGTTAGTGTGTAAGTGTGAGTGTGTTTGACAGGCAACCACCCTTTTCTAAATGAGATTAAATGGGAGGTTTGTCTCTAATCGTGTTGTAATGAGTTTCTGTGTAGCTCATACATTTAGTAATTCCACTTGCCAATAGTCCAAACAGCCACGTGAGCATGTGTGTATATATGTGTGTGTGTGTGTGTCTTTGTGCGTGAAGTAGGCGAGGTCACCTCTTTGCAATCTTACTATCATTTATAACAATACTGCTGACCTGTCCTTATCAAAGGATTGCAATTTCTAAACACAAATAACATTAGCTCATGTGCAAACATACACACATGGATGCCCACACACGTGCACAGCAAAAGCTAACGCACAGTCCATCTGTGCGTGGACTTGTGTGTCATTAGGACTCTCACCAGGCATTAGCATTGATCATCTGACCAGCAGATGGAGAGTGGCCGACAAGGACCAAACAATGCCCGTCTGATTTGTGTGTGTTTGTAGGAAGTGGGTGAAGAGGCTGAGTGAGACAAGGGGAGGTGAGTGTGAGTAGTGCTTGAGCGACCAAATGGAAACCATCACAAGATCCATAGTTTATTAGCCTTCACACTGCTGATTTATGTTTGTGTATATGTGTGTACATGTGTAGAGTTTTGTGTGTGTGCGCTCATCAGTGAACCATAAATCTTAACCTACAAGCTGCTACTGGTTGTCATGGGAAATGCAGCCAGTCTCACCCCGTGACACTCTGTGCCTTGAAGTTAGGGGTCAAGGGTCAGAGTGGTTTCGAGCAGTGGAACAGACTTTCAGGGTGGAAAATGAACCTGGAAAACAATAACGAACACATCATCACCTTTTACCTTTCACCCTTGAAATGTCATGATGCGAGGAGAAGACTTCAGTACCCTGTTTTGCCTGAAGCTAAATGCACCTCACAGAGCAATGGAAGAAATAAAATAAAGTGTATGAGTCATAAGTGAACTACAATAGCGCTGCATTAAAAAACATGTCCAAAAGTATACAGACACCTTAATATTGCACTCGTATGATTTATCTTTTTCATGAATGACATTTAGGAGGAAAATCCTGAGTGTAAACAATAAAACGAACAATAGCTGAGCTCATTTTAGCTGCTTTGGTTTCAAGGTCTTGATGCTGTGTATACTGGATTACTGTAACATTGTGGCGTGACTAGAATACTGTTGATGTTATTGGTAGCATCTGTGGAAAGTCTAAACATTTCCTGTTTAAAGGGCTTATTATTGAATATCTAATTTAAAGTGATTGGCGTTAATCTGCGTCATTTGTTTGTACCTGCCCATCCATCAGGGTGTATATAAGGCCTGGCTTGCAGTCAGCTGTCCTGTTTATCCTAAAGGTGATTGATAGGGTTGAGGTCAGGACTCTGTGCAGGCCTGGGAAAGTATTTCTTTGTTTGCCTTGTGTATGACAGCTTTGTCATGTCAAAACAGGACTTGGCTGTCCTGAAACTGTTCCCGTAAAGTCTGACTCACACTGTTGTTGTCTGACATATTTTGGTAATCTCTAACATAAAAATCTCCATTAATGAAAAACAGCCCCAAACCAGATGCATACAGAATGTAGTTTTCATGATAAATTGTCTGAGTGTGTAGGAGTTATGCAGGTGCAAGTACATGCACTTAGGCCATGGTGAAAAGGGGATAGCATGAATTAGGAAGTGTAAGAAGGAAGAGGAGGGTTACTATGACAACAGGGAAGAATGTTCCAGGTGACAGTGAGATCGTTGAGATGCTAATTGTCCATTTTCAATCCTCCATAAAGTTTAACAGCCACTCTGCCTCCACATGTTATTCTAACTCAGTCACACAGTATACCTCTGGGATGTACGGCTATTCCTCTGTCTCTCCACCCCTCCTTCGCTCCTTTTTTCATTTATTATGGCACCCCATCCTCCCTTCGTCTCCTCCTCTTTCCCCTTGCCGTCACTGGCAGGGAGAGGGAAAACAGTGTAAATATCATAGACGATCTGGAGCATATGTGTGCATCTCTCATGAGGCCAACCAACACCTGATCATCAGACTCTCTCTCCATCCATCGCTCTCATTTCATTCGCCTCACCCTTGCTCTCCTCCCCTATACTTCTTTACCCCCGTCACCCCTCTCCTAATTTCCCCCTGTCTAAATTCATCTCCCTCCAACTTCTCTCTCCATTGCCCCTCCCTTTCTCCCACTCATTCCCCACTGTTTATCTCTACCGCTGTTCCCTCCCAGTGCAGTGCGTTTAACCACTTTGTTCCCCTTTAAGATAAAGATAATTAAATCATCAGCTAAACGAGAGAGTGTGTGCTGCTGGCGTCACTGTGGTAGCACTTTGATGTTCTATTTCAGTGCGATAGTATCAACATCAACTCGTCAGTTCCAAACTACTGTTGCAATTCACACACAATAACACACTTATTCGCAATTCATGCATTCACACCCAATGTTCCACCTACTAACTTCCACCTCCTCTCCCTATTCTTACAGTACACACAAAGACAAATGTGACATGCTAAGCTCTGCTGTCTTAGGTCCACATCGTTCTTTGATATCACCCACTTCTGGTCTTTCTTTCCTTCCCTCTCTAGACCTCTCCATCTCTCTCTTTTTTTAATCTTATTCCGCTCTCTCTCTCGCTTTCCTCCGCCTCCTTCCTCCCGATCAGCAGGTTGCTAGGCAACTGTGCTCCATTGATCTAGAGGAGCACGATGACAAGCTCCCATAACTGTCATGAATACACACGCACAGGCACACACAGGTACACACATGAACACACACATAGTTATTGAAGATTTCTAGTAGCACCTTTGAATTAAGGCGTCCTCGCTTATCTGACAAGGACAAGGAATGGGAGGAGAGAAGGAGGAGAGAGTGATACAAATGACAGGAAGAAATGAAGGAGGAGGAGAGAATGGCTCTTTATAGTGCATACCCTCTCTTCTGTCTCCATTCTCATTTCCCATTCCTTCTTTAAAAATTTCTGTGTCCGCTTCCATGCCTGGAAAACATTTTCTTTCCCTGGTGGTGGCTCTGACCTATCCTATCACACAGTGATGTCCACCCCATCTTTGCAAACTACAAACTGTTTCCATGTGTGTATGTGGTAATAGGTCCAAGGCTGTGGTGTATAATGGATGAATTTTCATTTATAGATAATGCACATGTCAATGTGTCTTAATAATTTAGAGTGGGAAATACATAGGTGGTGGCAGGTTTTGTGATATTTATTCATAGCCTAAGGAAAGTCACAGAGGATCTTTCGGCAATGAAGACTGCCAAACCAGGATTATATAGATATTACATTATTAGTTTCAACAGCCCAGCAAAATACAAATGTTTAAATAGGAATGTACCTAATAATTGATTAATCTATCAATATTTCCACTAAAACAATTAGTTGTTTCAGTTTTGCAGTACAGAGCACCATTTTATTAAGTCTCTGTATATGGAATCACATGGTGTTGATGATAATGTTCAGGCTTTTTGGGATAAGGACGCATTTTACTGTACAAATTACAAATTGACGTATTTATATAATAAGTGTAATGCCAATGCTGTAAACAAATGCAGGATATAGCTTAAATTTAATTCCCACTACAGGGAGCTGTGGAGTCATGGATCACATTTACACCTTTGTACCAATAAAACAATATAATTTTACATTTGTACAAAGCCAGGTTAGGCTATTTCCCATGTTTATTGTTTCCTAAAATGCACCACTTTGTTAAGATTCTCAGCATAGCAAAATAACAGTCTCCTGATTATAAAATTTTTAACCACTGGAATATTTTTCAGCAGTTAGTGAAAGAGGGACTGCAATTACTAATTATGTTTTTAAAAGAACAACGTGGGCTTTGTTTTTAAAAGAAACCCCCCTTTTTAAAACAAACTAACTTCATAAGGAAAATACAAAAGACTAATATATACATTCTCACTGGCCGGACCATTAGGTACACCTGTACAATCTGATGCAAACCTTTTGAGCAGTCCTGTCATGGTTTCAAGTTTTACAAAGTTACTGTATAATTTCTCATTTTTTAAGTTGAAACTGTCATAAAGCTGGTGACTGATGAAGCTTCTTGGATGAGTAGCTTAACATTTTGACCAAACATAAAGAAGTCCAATTGCCATGACTCAGTTCCAGATAATTTCACCTGAATGACAGAATGTGCTGAACAATACTACGAAAGGCTATTACTGTATTTTCCTTTAAACCATAAGTCCTCAAAAACAACCTAAATGCATTGTTTGCCTATGCCCTCTACAACAAAATATTTCACCTAGTTGAGAAAAACTAGAAAATATAATTCATATCTGCACTTTCCGTGACTGCTTTATCCTGAGTAATTGGGGCTCAGATGCACAAAAATGCCATTTGCTGTTGGTTCAATCCAATCACTGGACGCTATGTATGTGGCTGCCAGAACTCAGGTGATGGTTTGAAGCTTTTAATCACTGCTACAAAATATGCCTCAAGCACCAGACCATCATCTGGGTCTAATACATATATGTTACATACAGGACATACAGAGGTTTTTCAATACCAAACCAACACATCTACAGATCGAACCTAAAATAAATACTTGTGAAGAATGAGGCTTTTTATGAGGCCGAGGCAGAAAGAAAAGAACGGGTCATTGAAAATGAGACCCTGAGGTGCATTAGTAAAAAGACTAAAAGCAGGATCGAAGGATAAAAAGAGATCACTTGCTGTGAAATGGAATAAAGTCAGAAGTAAATATGCTAAATAGACTATCAATGAAGAGCTTTAAGACATTTCGCTCAGCAAGGCTAAGATGGAAAAGAAGTGTGTTGTAAGATGTTGATTTTTAAGATGCCAATCAAGATGCCCCTAGAAGTTATCTACAACTTTTCATTTCTAATTATTTATTTGAATCAGATGACAGATGTCCTCAGCTATACAGCAGATTATCTTAATAACATTAAAAACAATGAGTAAAATTTATATTAATGACTGCAGATGACAGCATTTCCAGCAAAAAAAGAAAGTGTTCTTGTCTGTGGCTACCAGCAGTGAGACTGTCAAGTGTCCAGAGCAAAATGTTCTGTCTGCAGCCTGAGTGACAGACTCCCTTTCATCATATCAAGTCAATCCTCTTCACCTGCCAAGCTCAACATATTCATTGACAGCGCAATTTTTCTTCGTCAGCTTCACACTGCTCCCGCCTATAAACTCAGCACATCATTAAGATCAGAAAAGGAATAAAAAAAAGAAAACTTTCACAAATCCCCAGTCCCTTACACCTCTTCATCTCCTTCTCCTCCCCCACTCCAGTTCTTTCTCTGACTTCAGTACAGACTCCAGCAGCTTTGTGCTGGCTCTACTCCAGCAATTATTTGGTTGGTTCCACTCTGACGCAACTCAGACTCCTCTCATCGTCTTCTTCGTCATCAGCTCCTGCTTTCCCAGTAAAAGCGAGACTCCCTTTCTGACATCAACTCCTACTCATCTCCAGAATGAGTATCTGCACCAGCTTTGCTCAGATTTTCCTCTTTTGCTGGCTCAATCTCAGTTCCATCTTCTCCATGTCTCTTAGGCCAGATTGGCATCAGTAATAGTTATATGACTATGACTCCACTTTGGCCCTGACTGTTTGTGGCTCCATGCCAGCTCTCCACCAGTTCTGGTTTTGACTCATCTCTGCATTTAAAACTCAGACCCAAGCCTGTCCTCTTGCCAATCCAAAAGCTATACCAGCACAGTGCCAAGACTTTTAGTTGTACAAGTGGCATATGAGGCACTCCTTTAGTCCAAGCACAAATTTCTCAACAATTATCGGATGGATAACGATTACATTTTGGAACATGGACATTCGTGGGTTCCAGGATCCCCAGTAGTTTTTCACTTACATGAATTAATCAAACCTTTGCACAGTTCTGCTTGTTTTCCAACCATCCCTGCAGTTACTCCTTCTGATTGGCTGAACACACCTGTTCCAGCTAATCAGCATTGGGTAGGGGGATTGGGAAGGGATCGTTGGAAAACAACCAGGACTGTGGCTCCTGAGGACCAGGGCTAGTCACCCCATGTGTACAGCATTTTGTTGATGCCCTGACTTCAACTTGCGATTTCACCAGTACTAATTGGAACAAATGGCATTTCCATTAGTTTCAACTTCAGCTGTGCTTTGTCCTAATTAAGAAAATACAGGCATGCATATATGCTAAGATGGTAAACATGGGAAGCATTACTGTATACAGCATGTGCCTCACATTAGGATTAAAATGATACAAATACTGCAATATTGATCTCATTATCAGAAACAATACATAATACAAAATACATAAAATTAGGTTTGCTAACTAGCTAACAGACTGGAGCTGAATATTTTTTTACCAAGAGAATTAATAAAATAAAATAAATTAAAAAGTGTCTACAATTATAAACAGTATTAGTATTAATATGTATGAAAGATTAAGATTAAAAATTAAAGAAGCTTATTGTCATATGCATGGTAAAGACTTTTGCCATACAATTACTTACTTTGTTCGTCTTTCTCAACACAACTAAGAATAATAAAATTAGTTTTTAATCTACCAAGCACACACACACACGCAAGACTGTGTAAGTAGTATAAAAGTAGTTATTGAATCTATATATAAGTAACATAACTTGTTATCTTTTTTGACCCTTTGCTGGTGGAAGTCAGCTATAAAAGCATCTTCCCTATGTATATCCTCCACAAGATACGAAAAAGCACAACATACAGATGACAACATCTAAAATATGCATATGAAAATAAAAATTAAAATAAGGTAAAGTAAGAGACATAGCCTGAGCCTGGTAATTGTGAGTGTATCACATTACTAATATTTGTTTCCAAATACATAACAAAACATAACATCAAAACCAGGCATACTCCTGATATACTCCTATACTCCTATACTCCTATTAAGCTTTTCTTTTATTCAGTGACCTTTAGCAAACCATAACCTCTCATACTTTGTTTGATGTTTTTGTTCATGAAGTAGATTCACATTTTTCCTATTATACACATCCTGTGGTTCACTGTTAATTGTGTTGTGCAGTCTGTAGTCTGCTCTTCCCAGCATGAATAATTTTAAACAGGACAACCCTGCAGCCAGAAAAAAAGCCTAAGGGAGTCCCTTCTGATCGGCCCCATTATAACACTTCATGGTTCTCGCTCTAACATGCTGATAAAGTTATAGACTTTGGTTAAGCTTGAAGAGGCTTCAGAGTATTAATTCACATTGCAGTGACTGGACATAAACCTTATTTATAGCAATTTTGGGGGGAAATATCTCAAATCCCTTCAGCAATGTCAGTTCCAAGTGAGGTTATACATCTTTGTAGTTACTTAACATACCATATCAAGTTTATTTATAAAGCCCGCTATAATAAATCACAAATGTGCCTCAATGGGCTTTATAATGTACAAAACATACCACATTTTGTCCTTAGAACCTCAATTTGGATAAGGAAAAAACACCTCCAGAAAAAACATTTAATGGGAAAAACATGCTGGCTGATGGGGCACTTACTTTTTCTAAAGTTATAATGACCCCAATTAAACATTAAATTTATCTAACATAAAAAATAAATGAGGAAAAAGCACAGTGTTTAACAGCACTGCTGACTTTGAAGTTTTACCAAAAGTTAAAAAAAAAAAGAAAAAGTACTTGATATCAGTCAATGAGGAAACATAGCCTGTGGTTCATTATTATAAAATAAATTAAGATCAGCAGTAATATATTTTAGGTGCATAAAAGCCTAATCTTTTAAATAAATAACAAAGATATTGCTTTCCACTTCGTGGTGCAAATACTGCATACTCCACGGTGCCTCTGCTTATTTCACTTTGTCAGAATTTTTGTGAAATGACCTTTCTCAAGATGAGTGATAACTTGTCATTTGGGCATTTTTTTTTTTGGTATAAACTTAAATAAATTCTAAATACATGTATTCCCAGAAACATATTATCATACAGATCCATCATTGTGTTAACACTTAATATTACTTACGCTTGTAACATCTTTTTTACAAATGAGGTGCAGTCTTACTGTAAAAACTGACTCTAAATAGATAATACTAGCTTGCTTATAATGGCTTTCTTATCTTAAACTCCTTCACATCATCATTATTAGTTGTTCAGCTGAGAATAAAAGCACATTCTCAGGCAAATGCAGCCATGCTGATAGATGTGGCTGTATTCAACAAGCCTGTAGCCTGAGAGTGTCTCAGGAGTCATATGAGCAGTTCAGGACCAAATAGTATGAGGCCTCGGAGTCCAAAATGACCCACTCAACTCTCCTCTATACATATAGTAGACTTTTATAGCTCTGCTGGCCAGTTCCTCACAATGGCTGCTGAGATGGTGTCAGTGGTTCAGAAGCTTTTTGTGTGCAACCACTGCAGTTAGAGTGAGTCAATATGGTGCAGACCTTTGGATGGGTTTTGTGGACCTCAATCACTGCAGGAGGACAAATAAATACTGGAGGTTATTTAGATGATGCAGCAGGTGGATAGTGGAAAAAAGAAGTTCCACTCACTGAGGAAATCTCTTTTTAGAACTCTACCATAGAGGAAAGAACAGGTTAAGGAGCTGACGACCATGCAGACTTCTTACGACTATGGGCTGAAAGACAGCAACAGCAGTGGTGCAAGTTGCTCACTATGTATGATAACGAGGAATTAATTAATTAAGATATCCAGCGTTGAACAAAATCTCTTTGATATTACCTGGAACAAACTAACTTTCTACATGGTAAAAGCTCCATTCAGTGATGCACAAAGTAACTGGGATATAAAGAATAGGACTTTTTTAGGGTCAACAAGAAAATCCACTCAGAGCCGGGACAGACACTCCAAGAAAACAGACACTGGGGAGTTCAACCCATCTTAAAGAGACACAGAGATTGTGACAATTCCTTCACAATGCATCTGTAGCATTTGCGTCCTATATTGTTGCTGTTTATGCACAAAATGTGATGGTGATTTAGTGTTGTACTCCCATAAAGACATAGAAGTAACATATTTAAAAATGAATGGCCAAAATCACTGTAGCAGAGGCTGGCCTATCCCATACACTATTTTACACAGGCTACAAATTAAACAACATTATACATTACAGGGCTGTGCCCTTCAGAACAATATATATGATTCTTCTGTGATCTGATGTGACTATTAAGAGTTTTCTACAAAGACATGGTTAATTTTAGCGAAGGTATGTGGTTTGGGTTAAGGTAACTACTTTGTTAAGGTTAAGGGGACAGTTGTTGTTATAGTTAAGTAAGAAATACAGTTAAGGAACAACCATATGTATGATTTAGCCCTTTAACCATAGTTTAAGAAAAAACAACAACATTGTCTGTTGGCCGAAAATGAACACGATAATCACCTGATTGGTGATATTATCTGTTTCATAGTATCATACCTTCCTCCACCCCCCCATCCAAGAGTATTGATTACTCTGGCTGAATGAGACCTTACTTCCTTGAAAGGAAACAAACTCCATTTTTAGAGATTTACTTAAACAATTGATGCTATATATAAAAAAAAAGTTGCATTTATTTATTCATTCATTTATTCATATCTGATGGAGAACCAATAGCACTTTGTTTATGGTCAGAAATCTAATTTAGTACAAGAAAAGGTCTATACACTAGTACATGGTCTCAGAAAATACAGTTATGTGGGATAAAAACAACAGTAAAATAAAGAAATATAATCTTGGTCACCTCCCCAATGAATATACAGAAGACTTTGCAGGAGAAGGAGAACAAGGAGATTTAGGAACAGCTGTGGAATAAGTGAAGAAACACAAAGAGAGGAAGAGCATAGGTAAAAGACACTGGAGCTGAAACAATATGCTTGTCAGTGAAGAAGAAGGCCTATGAGAATAATATGAAGTTAATGGAACATATTTGAACAATGGGAGGAAGACACAAGGGCAAAACCACCTATGTATCAGCACAAATTAGTTGCATTGGAAAAATGACATACTTGATTAAGTGTGATTATTGTGTTGAAACTCTTTTGATTGCATCAGGAATAAAAGGAGGATTACATTAGATTTAATTGGGCCTTATTAATACTAAAAGTTAGAGACTGGTTTTAAATTTTTTTTCTTATTTGTAGCTAAAAGAGCAGGACATTTTTTCAGTAAATTCTAGTCACATTAGTACCTCTAGTTCCAAAAGGTAACACATTTTCCAAATTCACCCAGTGAAGGTTCTGTGCTGAGCATTGTCTTTAGTAGAGCAAATAAAACACACAAACATCATCATAAAGACAAACTATACAGCAGACGGTTCTTGTCTATCTAAATGTGTAATTTTGTTTGTTTTTAAAAATGCAAGACACTGCAGAAAAAGAAAAAAAAGGTGAGCCCAAGGGACAAGTTTTTAGTCATCTTGATCCACATATAAATGAAAAAAAAACTATCATACCATACCATATGAAGATCTTTGGAGCAGAGGAGTTTAGTTGCTTACATCAGTAAGCAGACTTCTGTGTAGCTCTGTAGAGGTTCATAGTAACACGTTCCTACCTCAGAGCTGACCTTTAGTCATGTGCTTTTCAGCCACTGCAGCAGGTTTGGTGGTGGTGCCTTGAACAAAGGTACTTTCATCTTAGATGTTTCCTCAGCATTTCCAGCCCAACTGTGGATTTCAACCACAGATCTGTTTGTTATTTAAATGGTTTGCTGACTGCCATGTCTTAGAAGCAGAAGAAAAAGTACGGCTGCTGTTCTTGGAGCTGACATTGCAGGGCGCAGGAGTGTTGCTGTCCACTTTATTTGGATGGGTTGAGTATTAATGAAGACCATGTTATTTAAAAGAACACACAAATCCATACACTGAGGGAAAGAGAAACTTAGCACCCCCTGGTGTCACGGTGGAAGTCCTTATTGCTTGTTTTGCCATATAATAACAAATTCAACCACACTTGTTCATTGTTAATAAATGTATTGCCGTATGTTAAGTAGTCTACAACTAAATCTAGGAGCTTTCTTTAATACATTTATTTTAAAATTATAACACACATACACA
>OMLM01001801.1:58975-110571 GCA_900302695.1 Helostoma temminkii | reverse complement strand
AGTGATGTTTTCAAAAATTTATCAGCTGAAAAAAACCGTCACAGATTCAGTTATTCATCTACTTGCAAATATATGTTTGAACTCTATTCCATTGTATTTTCTTTCTCATCTCTTTCACTTTGCTACACGAGAAGCACTAAACTGTATCATCATTGGCTCCCCATGTATTATTCAAACTTGGATTACATTGTATGTCTTCTTCATGCCTGAAGTAAGGCCAAAGACACAATTTTCTCCTCAATTGGACAATGAAATTGTATTCTTTCAGCTCATACTGTGTAGGGCTAGATGTTTGTGACTGTGTGTGTGTACCTCTATAGGCTGTGGGTCGTTGAGATGGTCGCTCAGGTCCATAAGTATTTGAGGCATCCAGTCTGGAACATCGTAGGGACTAGAGAGGATGCAAGCACTGAGGCCGAGCACTCCAGCATGGCGCCGCACTAAGTCTGCAGACACACACACACACACACACACACACACACACACACACAAACAAATGGAGAGGTAAAATTGGTCTTAGATTTCAAGGTTCACAATTCCTCTGGGATAAAAAAGGGTAATAGGGCAAGTATTACTGTGATTGCCTCACTGTGGGATTGTGATATGTGTGTGTGTGTGTGTACCTGTGGAGGCCAGCTCTCCTCTGGCCTTGGGGAGTTGAGTCTGACTCAGCGTCTGGAGCTGTGTCTGCAGACTAGAGTCCAGAGGGAAGAAGTGGCACTGCAGTAAACCACTGAGGGTGGTGCCTGCCATGTCCCTCACCTATATGGAGAAAGAGGGGGTAACAGAATAAAGAGAGAAAGAGATCTGGTAAGATCAGAACGAACAAATGAAGAGCCATGGAGAGCATGAGGCAGTTTTAGGGTGAGGAATGCACACACAGTTTATTAAAAGAGGTGAGTGCAAGGAGAAAATGAAGTATAGAGACGACGATAGATGCTGAGTTAAGCTAAGTTAAAATTCACTTGCAAACCATCACCGCCTTCCTGCATCACTTTGCATGAATTATGAATAAGCACTGAGGGACGGTTGATGCATTGAAACAGACAACAATACAAAGACAACATGCCTACCAGCTGTACACATACACGGTTTACAAAATATTAAGAGAAACAACTGTTACAGCTGTTACAACTAGACAGTGTTCACTGATTTTAACCTGTAAATCTAGATTTAAAGAGGGTTTTAAAATAATGACGACAGGCGAGACGTGGATTGTACAAAATGTAATGCAACTCAAAATTAGAAGAGGTCTGTGTTATTTTATAAGGCTATGGCCAGTTACAAGCTAGTGAAATACAGCCGTAGTGTTCTACTGACGTCACTGTAAAAGCAGAATAAGCAAAGGACAATGCAAGCAGTGAGGTAGACGGTTATTTTTAAGCTATAACTGTGAAAAGAAAAGAGGGATTAAGATTTAGTGAGGAGAGACTAAGGGACAATAAGTGGCCATTCATAATACAGAGGGGCAATGACTGTATTAAACTGGCATTTGCTGCCTTTTTGTGCATACATTACCTCAAGCTGCTCATCAAGCAGCAGCTGCATCACCAGCTTGTGGATGCGGAGCACCTCAGCAGGCACACTGAGCAGAGTAAACAAGTTGTAGAAAACCATAATCTGGAGGTAGGTCAGTACTGAGAAGCGTGCGTGCCACGACCTGCAACCTGCCATCTACAGAAAACGAAATGATGTTCAAGTTTTATTTTCACCTTTAATACAATGAAAATCTTTCAGTTCGAGCAAAGCAAGACGGAGAGTCTGAAGCCATGTTAGCAGCTCTGTGAGGCTGCAATGTCACTTAGACACAGCAGTGCCCTGCGGGTTAGATGTACTTATGCATTATAAACATGCTAAACATACAAACATGTTCACATTGACAGTGCTTCTGATCAGATTACAAAGTTTACCATGTTCAGCATCTTAATTTTGTCTGTTAACACGGTAGCCACACTTGAAACTAATGCAATTAGTTTTGCTTAAGAGGCAAAGTACTGGACAAATACTAAAACAAAAGCATATACTTTTTACTCCCAGAATAAGGCTAACTGTTTGCCTCTGGTTCATGCTAAGATGAGCAATCTGTCTCTTGGCTCTAGCTTCATATTTACCATACACAAACAAGAGCTGCATTTTAGATATTCTCATCCACCTCTCAGCAAGAAAGGGAGGCAGTGTATTTCCCAAAATGTCAAGCTATTCCTTTTGATTACTGTACAAAATATGATCTTTTCTGGCAAGATAAAAAATTTAGGTTTTGTTGTCAAGGTGAGGCTGTAAAAATGCTGCAATGCCTTCTCATTCCAGCTAATATAAAAACTATATACACAATGATTAGATATTCATAGCATTTGAGAGCCAGAGATTTCTGAGCAGCAGAATTACTGTAAGCGTCACAAAGTAAGCAAATTAAAATAGCACAGGTTGTTTTTAGTCTAACAACACCTTGGGCAGCAGGCAGGTGTGTGTGTTTTTATGCGTGTGCATTACCTCTTCCAATGCTGCCAGAATGAGAGGAGTGTGCTCAGGATATAGCAGGCCTTGGGACATGAGAGAGAGACACGTGCGCGCATCCTGCTTCATCTCATCATAGCTCTCATCAATCTCCACCGGGGCAATCTGCAGGGAGAGAGGAACAGTGAGAGAGATGGAGAGAGGTAGGAAGACATGGAGCTATGCTCGATTTTGAGTAAATGAAGAGAGAAATTGAGTTTAATGGGCAAGTAAGATTGAGTGGGTAATAATACCGTACTGGGACACGTGTGTGTATGTGTGTGTGTGTTACCTTGAAGAGTAGAGGCAGGAGCTGAAGTTGCTGCTGAACAGGAGTGGTAAAAGTTCGCCCTGCACTTGCCATCAACCATTTCAACACTGCAGATGACACACACACACACACACACACACACACACACACACACACACACACACACACAATAAAACAACAGTCTTGGTGCTGTGACCTTCCTGCATTGCTCTGGTAATAAAACACCATCTATCATGATTTAGCATCTAATGATTTGGATAATTTCATAATCAGGTATTTATCTGTATAATGTAGATTATAGTAATAAAATAAATTGGAAGAGCAACAATGTGCAAATGCTAAGACAGGAAATGAGATCTAAATTCTGCATTTGGCAAATGTGTCCCACTACAGACTGGGAGTAGGTTTAAGCAATAATTTTGCTCCAAGATGAAATATCTACTCCAAAACTAGCAAGAAATGAATTGTCAGATAAAAAATGTCCAAGCAGATGGTTTTGGGTTTGTTGGTCCAGGTTTTAATTCATTTGTGTATAATAATTTTACTACTGCTATTGAAAACAGACCCTGCTGCTGAAATTTGTAAATCAAAATGTATTCAGTGCTGTTAGTGCTAACAATAAAAATCACCTGGAAATAAAAGGAAAACTATGTGGCTGGCTTTATACCAATGGAGGTGGGTTATTTAAATATATGTTGTTTTTTCCAATTTGGACAGAACACATGAAAAAAGAAAAACATTTATACTACTACTTTATATGAGCCTGTTTTGATAATAAAACATTTAATAATAAAATCTAGTGGCAACTACTTCATGACTTGTTCTCAAATATTGAGTTAGACTCTTTTGCATACCTTTTGTTTGACATACATATCATGCTTAACTTCTCCTTCATCTACCTTGTAAAGTCAGTTTAAAAGCTTAAATCAATAAGGCTTTTAATATATTTAATCTGGCTTTACTCTGTCTAGTTAATCAATAGAATATGATGTCCTTATATAGTGTATATTTCTTTTCCCAAAGTTACTATCTTTCTTTACATTCTTGCATCCACATTCTGACCCGTCTTGAGCAGTTTGACAGCCTGGGTGGACTCGTCTGTCTCCTGGGTGTTCTCCTCGTGGACGTGGTTGTGGATCTCGGTCTCCGATGTGAGGGGCTTGAGCCTCTCTAAGACCCGAGTGACGAAATCTGCCACATGGGGGGAGGAAGTGGGCTGGGTGTGGGGCAGGGCCACGTCTATCATGAAGATATAGGTCAGGACACTGGAGAGAGAGAGAGGAGAAGAGAGGGGATAAGGGATAAGAGGCAGAGGAAGAGGATGGAAAAAAGAAGGAGAAACAACAGAGAAGAAACAAAAAAGTGAAATGACTTAAAACTACAGAAGTGGCTTAGAATTGAACTGCAAAACAGCACACACAAGCTAATTACATTAACCTATTTGAACATAATTATGTAAGTCAAAAGAGATAACTCCTAATTAATCTGGTACCTGCCAATGCGCTCTCTGACATTCTTATACACCTGAGTGAGTTTGGGTTCCAGGTAAGCCAGCAGCCTGTGCAGCAGTTCAGACACCCTCCACTGCTGCTGGGCCAGACCTCCCTGAAGCACATACAGCAAACTGACAGAGACAAAGCGAGAGGGGGATGGAGGGATGAGGGGTTGTTGTGTTATTGTGGCACGTCAGCTCCACATAAGTGCTCATACAGGCTCAGGCTGCTACTGTAGAAACCTCTGAAATGTTGTACATAGATGACATAAACAAATGCTGTGTTTGAGTAATTATTCATACACATGAACTCACAAACACACACCTGGCATCCCTGAACGAGCCACCCTCTCCGCTGAGTGGGCTCTCCATCAGCAGCTCAAATAGCCAGTGGAGTTTCCTGGGGTCCCGGCCCTCCTATTGGACAGCAGCCAATACAAACAGGCTTATTTTTCAGGCTTTATTTATCAAAAAAATTCAGTTAGGCAACATGCATTTATTAACTCAGGTATCACATTCAGGCATTTGCATAGTTCTACTTCCAATAGAAACAGAGTAATTATTATGTGATCATAATTAGTGCATATATTTTACTTGTCTAAGTCAAAAGGATTCACTGTCTGGGAACAATAGTTGAAATATTTGTCTGGACTGACTGAGAGACTAACATCCACAAAGACACACTAGGAAAATAATTAGGTAATTAGAGTATTTGTTCTACAAAAAGTGAGATTTAGCTCTAGATTTGTATTGCATATGGGGCATTTGTGTGCAAACTCACACAGGCAGTAGCAATGCAGGTGCCCCAGTCTGTGTAGGTTTCCACTGTGATGTTGGTTAATGCTGTTCTTATCAAAGGGCACAAAAGCTGCCATAGCCTGTCCACCTGAACACACACACATACACACACACACACACACACACACACACACACACACACACACACACACACATACACACAATAATGAAAGGTTTTATTAATATTGACTTTTGTTATCAAAAACTAGTGTTGTCGCTCTGTGTGTGTGTGTGTGTGTGTGTGTGTGCGGTACCTTGTTGAAACTCCAGAGTTTGCTGCCTCTGATTAGTCCTGCAGTAATCTCACACACACAGCGCTGGGAGCTCTCATGGGGGTCACTGGCAAGTTGCTCCAGGTGAGGTGATAGTAATGGCAGAAACACGTCACCATAGTTACGAAACAGCCCCTGTCAATCAAACATGAGTAAGAAAATGTGTTCAATGCGAAGGAAAAGATTTTTTTTTTACCAAAGGAAGAAATATTACAGTTATTTGCTTGATGCAAGGAATGAGCTGTCTGATGGAGAACAATGAATCACAGCAGTTGATGACACAAATGCCAGCTCTGCATAGTTCAATTTAGCCTTGGCTAGCGGTGGTATGCTGTGTCATGTCTTTGTTAAAGGTTTGCAAGATTGACACTGAGAGTTTAAATTGCACCTTGAAGAGACAGAAGCGCCGGGGGTTGAAGCTGTCTTTTCCTTTCCGGTCCTCCAAAGAAAGAAACCCTACAAGCTGGTCAATAAACTCCGGGTCTGAGAAATATTCATAGATGATCTTTTCACCCTGAGTGACACAGAAATACGCATCAGATTTAAAAACAGTAAAACTCAGGTGTCACTGAGGTTTTGTACTTGGCACTGTGTGAGTACAAACCTCACTCATCTCCTCGTACAGCAGGTCATCTTTTGGATTCTCGGAAGCTGCATAAATCATCATTTCTCTGAAAGGAGTGGGAGACAAAGACGAGGCTGCTGTGATTTATAGATAACAAAGAAAAAATATGGATAGACACATACTGTTTCAAATAAGCAGCAAGGATAAATGAATGATTAAAAAGTCAGTTAGTCAGCAAGCCATCCGCATACCAAGACAACCAGCCAGCCCTCCACCTATACATCAATTCTTCCATCTATGCCAGGCAGAAAGTCATTCAGTCAGCCTTATCTAGGCTGGGCCACGACAGGAAGTCAGTTCAACACCCTGCGAGTTATCCAGCCACACAGATCAGTCATTCAGCAGCTAGTCAGACATATAGCTAGGCACAAAACCACAAAGACAATCATCCAATCAAACAGACAGTTCAGTCGATCAACTATTTAGCTCCACCTAACCATGCAATTAATGGGCCTTTGAGTTTCTAAATCCACCACCTTAACGCTCACTTATTCTCCTTACCTTGGCCAGGAGTAGTAGCCCCAGTGTGTTTTTTCCACATAGTGCTGAGAGTCCCACTGTTCCTGACTAAGAGGTAGGTTGTTGCTGTCGTACTGCAGCCAGCGATTCCCCTCTCGATCCCCTATACACACACCCTCTGCATCCTCTATACCACCTAAACACGTAACACATAAACTTGTAATGTCCTGAACACACACCTATAAACATTTAATTCATTTAATTTGTGCAGTTGTATCTGTGATTGGGTGTTTGTGGTCTATCCCCACTGCTGGAGACATGTCTCATTTCAATTTTGAGTTTCAAGCAAAGTATCTTTAAATAGAATGCAACTGTAAATGCGTGACTGACCTAATTGTGTTCTTAATTTGAGATTACACAATTATTCTGTTTATCATGATGTATTATTAAATTTAAATAATGACTACCAATGCTTAAAGGGTGACTTCACAGATTTTAAACTTCTAGTTTGGGGAGAGCAGTCATATGAATTTGCATTAAATGGCCTTTTGTATGTTATATATTACATATATATTAAAAATCCTCACCAAATGATGTAATCTGGAGTAGTTTTCAGTTCATACTGTATGGTGTATTGGAGACGTGAACTACAAGTATAACAACTAGATTGCACCATCTGAACTCAGCTACAAACAAAGCCATATTTTAATATAAGGAAGGCAGAGGGTTATTTAATACCATTCATACCCATGCACTTTTTAAACTAAAACCATACGATGTTGAAATTTTATGATGCCACCTATTAAACTGGAGAAGCCTTACTAGAAAGACTTACACCTAAAATTGGTGCAATTTCCTACAACTACTAAATGTGAGTCACAGAGTTTACTTTTTATGATTGTAACTGTGTGTTGGGTGCTTATACTCACTGATATCAGAAGGCTTCACTGCCACTTTCTGTTTTGGTCGTTTTAGTTGTTTTAAGACACCAGCCACTGCTGAAATTGCAACCTAAACAAAATATAAAGGAGTAAAAGTATTTATAATGAGCAGTATTTGTCTATTCTCCTCCTCAACTATTTTCTTCCTCTACTATTTTGATCCCAGACTTGATGTCGCAAAGTGACCCTGAACTACAATTAGATCCACTTTAGTTGGAGGCCCACGTACAGCAAACACAGTAGATGCCCAAACAAACAGTAGCTACTAAAGCAAAAAAGTGCTGTGGCCATTAAAGGTGTTGTCTGTTTTCTGCCCCACTGCCATTTTTACATAGCCTGCTTTGGACAAGTGTCAGTTGTTTTGTCTGTATTGTTGTTATCCATTTCAAGCTTTTATTTTGTACCTTTTCTTCAGAGAGGTACAGCATAGTGGTTATGTCACTGTGGATTATTGGTATTACATACTAATTCTAAGCAGATGTTGAGTAAGTGGTCACACTAGAAAAGAGAAAACAAAATAAGAATTGTCTAAAATGCCAGTATCAATGTTTAAAAAAACACTTGATGAGTCTGCAGCTGGTGATACTAGTGTCCCACAGCACAATACACAAAGGAAATTGAGCTTCTATTCACAGCTGCAAACCATTTAAGTAAAATGCAGGTTTTGGTGACAGTTCAAGAAAGGAAAATAAAATGTTGGAAAGGTCTTGGAGATTGAAAAGAAAACCATGAAAGAAAATACTTTAGGAAAGACATTTTCCTTTGTGCAACTGCTTTATGGAACTTAATTGGAAATGAAATCTAAAGTCACAGTCTGAATGACATCCAAGGGTGCACTTACTGTAACATTTCTGTTTATTTAAAATGGCAAAGTACTTCTTTTGTGCTAACTAAAAAAACTATAAAAGTGCACTATGAAGATTAGTATGTAGTATGAAAACTGAAGCCATGTAAATCCATTCCTGAATGATCACATAACATGTGAAGTTGAACCGAATTTTTCTGCTCTGGTGTTTTATAGCATGAAGCCTCCAGCACAGGGATCCCCAACTATTTTTCCAAGAAGGCCAAAATCTGTGCTGTCGACATGCTCTAACTGCACTAGCATGTATGAGATTTGATGTAAACTGCATGTGATGAACCAGAAAAACACATTTTTAGTTAATTCTATCTCATTTCCATTCTCAAGGAACATCAAATTCTACGAATAACCATTTACATTTTGTCCAGAGAAACACAAAATCAGATAGACCCACAGAACACACTCAGCTGCAGACCTTGCGTATGCTGATGGAGTCATGTATGAGGCTCTGCGTGAAGTAGAGGACAGCATCAGGGGGCAGTGGGTGATCTTCTCTCAGCAAGAGAAAAAGCAAGTCTGTGGCCATGTACTCAAACTTCCAGGGTCTGAAACACAAATGCATATACACTTTATTCATACATAGACATACATACATTTATGCAATTACTAGTGGTTATTAAAATGCCCACAATCCTTTTAAATACATAAAACATACTGTATACTAACATTGCTGCTGTTGTTATTTATTTATTATTTTATTTTCTATTTTTAAAAAGATTTGCACACATATAAAGTTATCATTATAATGATTTGACACATTTATATAGCAAGTGTACAAACATATTACATTTAAAGGTACATTGAGAGAAAACCTACAGATCTCTGTCTTCAAGACAATCCAAGAGGTCATTAACAAGCTTCTCATATTTCCTTTAAAAAAGAAGAAAAAAATTTTATCAGTAGTACAACTTTATGTACCAATAATAAAAGTATGAATTATTCTCAGATGCTCTCTGGCTCTACTGTAGCCTTGAGAAAATTGAATAAGATATATAATGAATATATTGAAAACCAACTCCATTTTATATTCCTACCTTGCATTAACCACATTTCTGATTTGCTGACGTTGAAGTCCCTCTTTCAGTTCTTCCAAGGACAGTGTCTCTAAAGAAGGCCTAGGATTTCCAGTTTGTATGATTTCACTGGCTATCTCTACACATCTTTCAGACACCTAGAGGTGGAAGAGGACAAAGGTGATTAGAAAAAAGTACTGAGCATAGTGTATTGACTGTTAATGGAGACATTGCTCACAGTGAAGTAGATCCCAAGAGTGTCGTGCTGGCGATGAATCCTATCAGTGATGTCATCGAGCAGTCGACCAATGGAGGGCTTTTCAAGGGTCATGGAAGGCGACAGGCCACAGCGTACCAAAGTGGGCCACATCTCCCCAATACAGTCCCAGTCTCTCATACTGGCCAGACAAGCACCACTATACACACTCAGCAGGCAGTACAGAGCACCCTGAGCACAAACACACCCAGAGTAAAGATACAAAAAGACACAAAAGATTATATTATTAATTAAATCAGAGGAAAATTGCAGTTGTGTCTATGTGTGTTACAAGATGGGTCTTGGCTGGACACTGGATCATTCACAGTCTGCATTTCTGGCCCAAATCTGTCAGAACAGGCTGACGTGCTTAGTCCCATTATATGGGCTTCTTCACATGCAAGGAAATGTGGCATTTTGTACTGATGTATCTTCACAGCTGAAATAACGTGCACTTCTAACACTCATCAATTATAGATGAGTGTTTGTCTCCATACTTGAATCCTTACAACTTATGAAGTCGGGAAATGCCGTGACCGCATCATACTGAGAAGCTGTTTCTGTTTAGACTGTCATCTGTGAAATATTTCACTTCAGTAAGTCGCTTTGGTTTTATGCACTGTAGCATTGCTACCATGTTAATTCAATTACATGGTTTTACAGTGAAAGCTCTAACTTTTACACACTGTTCGCATGTATTTAATGCACAAAAAAAGGGGAAAAAACTTAAATATTTATACTTACTGTACTTACTGTTACCTGTCAGCCTTGGTTTTGACAGGCTTTAAAACTTTTCTCTTGTAAAACATTTTTGAAAATACCAACCATAAATCATAAATCTCATATTTTATTGCTTAGGCAATTATTCTTACTGTAATAAACAACTAAACAGACAACACAGAAAAGAAATAGTAGTGTAAACTCATGGAAATCTCAGTACTAAAGCAACTGTTAAGTAGCCAAATACAGCAATACGAGAACAACAGAATTCACACATTAGGTTAACACTCACAAATTTTCTTCCTACTTTTTTTCTCTATTAAATCACTGGGTGTTACAAAGAAACCATGAGTGCTCACATAATGTGGGAATTCAATGTACTTTTCTCATGGCTAGTATCACCCTCAATGATTTCAAGAGAATATAAAGTCAACAAATAAAAACAGTTCTTCCCTCTGTAATACAGGAACTATGGTGTCCATATAACATGTTCTCGTGAGCTGGTAAAGTTGCTGACCTTTTGCCTAGGACATGCAAGTTTTAGCATTTTTGAATCAATACGGCATTGAAATGATATCCCGAATAATGATAATATATGTGTGTTTTAAAAGCTAGCCTACAAAGTTCTCAAGAGACATATGAACAAATAACATGAAAATACTCCATAGTTCATAGAACATACAAATAATAATAATAGCAATAATATACAATCTAGAGGTTTCGCATATGATTTTCAGTAGAAGACTTTACCAGAGTTTGGTGCCCTCATAGCAAATATCCCATCTCACTCTGTGTCTACAGTTAAAGCCCTCGGGAAAGCCAACAAACAACACCTGGCCTGCAGACCTCAGACTACAAGCAAGAATGGAAATGCAGCAATGCAGGATGTGAAAAAGCTCACTTCTGCCTTACAAACAAGCAAGAAACTTTAAAATCTATGTAGAAAGCCATAGGTAGTGCAGGGAGAACAGAACATACTATACATACCGAAAACAGCTGTGGACAAACTTCAAGTTTCAGCACCACAGACAGTGACTAGTGTGAACAACTGTCACCATGTTTGTTGTGTATGTTTATTTGTTTGTGTGTTTCTATGATTAGGTCAATAGCATTGTTATGGGGACATTATGACATTATAAGGACATTTTGACTGGTCCTCACAGCTTCTACTAGTATACTTAATTTATTGTGATGTTTGAGGTTATATTATGTCAATGAGTGTCCTCATAACTATAGAAGACAAACGTTTGTGTGTGTGTGTGTATTTGTACGCGAAGAGACACCTTGAATTGCTCCTGTGTGCCAGAGGTGTGTTGTGGTGACAGTAGTTGAAGAACTCGAGGAATGATGTCCCTGTAGGAGAAGCTATAGGTTCCCAATGAGGTTGTCAGAACATTCTGAGCATGGCTCCGTACCTACAAGAACACACGCATACAAAAATACACAGGTGTATGTACATACATAGATTTTCAACCATGTTAATGCCATCAAGAATGAAAAATGAATGAACGTGTGCTGTGTGTTTTACTTGGCTGTAAGTGCTGGTAGAAAGCAGCAACAGATCACAGAGCAGCTCCTGATGAACCACTTTATATTCACTGCCCTCAACCACCAGCTTCCTCATCTATACACACAGAAATACAGCTTTGACAATGTCAAAATATATTTTATTTTACGCACATTTGACTACATCTACATCTGCAACCCTGCACAGTCTGTGTGTTGTGAAACCAACCTCATGCTGGAGTAAAACTCGGTCAATGAGCAGTGCTCTAATGTGCTGCTTTTTCCCATGGAGCTGCAGGAGGAAAAGCAACTTACTTAAATCTACTGACAACTGACATATTGAAACTGACAACAATCAGCAGCCTTGTGCACTTTTTCAACTCACCCTGTTTTCCATGGACTTCTTGACAAGCGTGAAGCTTTTCCAGCGTGAGTCAAACTCCTTCTTGTGAGTGCCTCGGAAAAACATGAGGTCACTGATGATCTGCAGTAAGACAGACAGAGAAACGATGTTGTGAGACCTTTGCTGGCCTCCCACAGGATAGAATAATGACATGTCTTGCATGAATAATAGAAAAATCGCGAGGGCCGGACACCTTAATGATGACAAAAAGTGACTTTGTGTCATCCTCAGAGTGTTTCAAGATGTGATCTGAATGGGAAAAAGTGGATATAGATTAACTGCGCGTTAGAAACAGAGTGAATAGGTGAAGTCTAATGGAATTCAAATCTTCACTCACGTAGCAGTAGCCTCATGGTTTGGCAGATGGACTCTCTGTAGTTCTCCCGTGAATCATCTGGAGGGGAGGAGACACAGAAGTGTTGTATGGACACAGAATGCAGGATGAGCATCCTTAATACCCACTGAAACTGTTGGGAGAGTGGCTTCTTGTGTATGTGTGTGTGTCTTGTAGCCACCTGCATGTGTTTTCTTACCATAGTCAACACCTATATGGAGCTTGAGCTCCCCGAGATTCACCATGGAGGACACGCTGAGAAGGAACAAAATGTAAGCAGTAAAACGTGACAAGCCTGCATGAAAATGTGTGTTTATATATATGTGTGTGTGTGTGTGTAGCTGCAGGCTCACAGGTCAGATACGTGTGGTCCATCCAGAGGGGGCAGTATGCTTCCAGCTCCAAGAAGGCAGTGCTGTACAATAGCAAGACTCTGCAACAGCTCCTCCCTGTGAATAAGGTTACACATTACAGTCCTGTTATAGAAGTGTGTGTATCGATGTGTGTCTCTTGGCAAGTCTGTGCTCTTGATTCTTCTACATCAAAAGACCAGCATTTACAACAAATGTTATGCCTTCAGGTTTCATTTTTTGGATGCAGATAAAACTCATTCTTCTGATTACACCTAAAGATGTAAAACTGAGAGAAGGGGCAGCCCACCTGCTCACTGGCTGATCTCCAGAGACGTGGCCCTTGATTCGCTCAAGCTCAGGGTGCAGAAGGCAGGATAACAGTGTAAAAACAAATTGCTCCTCCTCCCTACTTGGTACGTGCCAACATACACCCAAGGCCACCACATCTCCAGCTCTACCCCAGTCCTGAAGGAGGAGAGAGAGAGAGAGAGAGAGAGAGAGAGAGAGAGAGACGGGGGGGACGTTTGATGCCAGTTTTTCCACTGGAACAACCGAGTAAACCAGCACAACCATTCAGCCTCAAAACCAACCACAGACCTGTGACATCTTCTGGTATTTTAGTATCTGAAACATGTGTAAAAGGTAAGGTCACTAAATAATGGAGAGAGGAAAATAACTTACGCAACAAAACAGATCTACTATCAGATGACACAATCGCATATGAATCCAACTAGAAAAATAACTAAATGAAAGAAAACGAAATCCAAACTAAACACAATCAGTGACCATGAACTGCTGATGAAAAGAGGTTGTTATTTGAAACTGTGGAAAGCAGCACAGGAATGTAGCTGTAATAACCACCAACTAGACATCAAAACAGAAACACATTTCCCCTACACCCATGCACAAAAATCTGATGAAATATTGAAGGATTTTTTTTTTAAACTATTCCACAGAAGCTTTTCTCTGGGGAATCAGAAGGGCAAAGTAAACTTCAAAACAAAGAATTTAACAAATTTGTTTAAAATTTCTAATTATAAGCACCCTTGTTCAATTCACTCGACTCTTGAGTTTTGTCACTATAGCCTTACTTACTGTAGCTCATGATGGCTAAGCTTTGCTTGTCTACGATAACATGCAATTGACATTACTGACTTTCTGACTTTTCTCCATTTGTGCTACTTTTACACTAGTTGTCATTCTTCCTTCCAACAAAGCCAACTACCTAGATATATTGATGAGATACAGCACCAGTAAAAAAACAAGACCACTGCAACTGTACGTGCTCCTTGCAACACCTACAGCTAGATCAGCTTCCATGAAAACAGGAAATGATACTATCTTGACACATTTGTCACAATGTAGGAGAAAACAAAACAATTATCTCCCAACAAGAAAGCAGCTGAGCTGGACACGTCTATGTTTTGTTAGATTTATGTGTTGCAACATGAAGATGTTCTTATATCAGAGGTTCCCAGCAGTGTGGCCCTGTGACCAAAGTAACCAATATGAACAGTCCATCCGAGTTTTCCTTAAAATTTCTTGGGAGTGTATTGTGGAATATTTACAAGCCACAATAAGTATTCAGTGCATCATAAGAAAACAAACAAACAAATAAGCAAAACATTTTTAATTTGTGTAGCTTTATAAGGACACATACACCTGAGTTAATTAGGACCACTGCCTATACATGTATTTTCAAAGGGTCACTTTATCACCATTTTGTTTCTTTATCCAGTGTCTTACTTTGTACACCAAGCAAATGTGTCTAATTGTTACCCCTTCCCAGAAAAAACATTCAAAGGGACAAGACAATGACAACGTTTAAGTGCCACACTTTAAAAAAACTTTTTTCTACTACTTCACAACCGATGATGCTTCTGCAAAAGCATCATTAGTTTCAGTATGTGTGTGTGTGTTTACCCGTATAGGGAGGTCAGTATCAAAACCTCCAGAGGTGCTGCGGTATTCAGTGGGATAGATGAGGGACAGTGACCGGAGAGTGTGTTCCAACAGACTGCAGGCGAGTGTGTATGCCCGTTTACAGCGCAGATGCACACACACACACAGAATCCTTTCCAGGTCCCCCTGGTATTTTAACAGCTGTTCACCATCCACACGGGTTACCTAAAAACAACATACACACAAGACCACAAGCACACACAGACAATTCAGTGGAGAGCTGTGTCTTAAATAGTGAGGTTCTCCAGTAAATCACAGCATCTGGCTCTATCCCACTCGCATAAAGCTCCCAGGAGTAATAAAGCAAAACAGAAAGGGTATCAATATGTTCTAGTTAACGACAAAGTGCTTTGATATTTATGTCTGTGCAGACTCCGTGCTGTAAAAAAAATCATTCAGGTATCATTTTTTCTCACATAATATTACAATTATAGTCTTGGTTTTAACTGAAAATGTGCATTCATTTTAGTGTTTTATTTGATTCTGAGGATGTGTAGAAACACAAGATGACCGCCCAATGTTAGTGAGGAAATGACACCTGACCTCACATATTCTTAAAACAACTCGGTATATAATAAAATCAGGTAAATATTTGACTTTGAAGACCTTTTAATCACTTCAAGAGTAAACAAAAATCTTAAAACACAGACTAGTTAGTAGGATTCTTTTTGTGGAGTCTTATAGCCCTTGGGATGTGATCTTGTCTCACCTCAGAGAGCAGCTGGAGATTCCACAAAAGCTCCTTATCCAGCTCGTCTCCACTCTGCAACTCGTCATCTACACACACACATATGAAGAATCTTTATTATGTACTGTACTGCTCCCCTGACAGGCTTAGCTCCTTTTGCTGAATTTCAGTTTTTAGCCACACTAGCAGCTGTTAAGATTATACGGTATATCTGAACACCCACTAGATTATTGCCATTTCATAAAGATATTCATGGTTTCAGGATAAGTTCTACTGACCCTCTACGTTTTGCAGATACTGACTTCGGTGATCTCCCCTTTTTTCTCTTGATTTTTCTACTATCCGGTAGACATTTCTCATCAACTTAATGTAGCAATATAATGACATCAACATGCAAGAATTACAATATAGCTCAAAGCTGTCCTCAATTACTGTTTAACCTTAAGGTCTTCAACTCTTACTATGGCTAATTTATGACTAACTGATGATTGATATTGATGACTATTATAGGGATGTTTTTGCTGGCTAGGTGCTTATATAATAACCAATATTTTTTGTTATTTTTTTTATTTCCACTTTGTGCTAAAAGCTTTTGCTTTTGGAGAAAAACATTTAATCAACAAAAGATTCTCACTGAACACAGTTGATCTTTTTGTTTTGATTGAATATTATAATGATTTCACACTGTGTCTAATTGTTCTGAGATCAGTGTAATCTGATAATGTGATAAACCCAAAGAAGGAAGATATCTTTCAACTGCAAACTGCAGGTTTCACTTTTGTGAATGAACTTGTGAATGAACTCATTACTTCATTAGGTTCTAGGTGCCTTTGACAGTTTTCATGCAAACACACAACAATCCTATCTAATCCACACACACGATGGCAAACAAACATACACACACAGTTTGGTACTGACTGTTAGTAATGCGGAAAATGACGCTGCAGCAGTGAGGGACGAACAGACGAAGAGACTCAGCGGGATGACACTGCAAACACAGACACACACAAACACACACAGAGAATGCATGCATACAAACAGACATACTTTTATTTGGCCAAAGCACAAAAACAAGCTTGCAGAAAAACACATCAGTAGGATTTCTCCAAAACAATATTTAAAAAAAAACGTTAACAATGAAAATGATTAAAATAACATACGGGATGTAATAACATGTAAGTGGGGGAAAAACCCATAAAATAAACAAGTCAAATGCATCAATCTACAATATAGCTATAAAGTATGTTGCTTGATAAAAAACAGAGACATACCTTTGCTGCAGCTCTGCACATGTCAGCCACCATCCTGCCTGAAACACACGTCTCGAAGATGTTGGAGGTAGCAAAGTTATACACCTTCTGCAGCGCCACCTAATATAAAGACCAAGTTTTAGGAAGATCAGATGAAGCATACGTTGTAGCTCACATATATAGTAGGTATTACAAGTAGTTTTTGACCACAGACCAGTTTTCGGTTACATTCATAATTGAAGAACTTATTTAAATATGAAATATGTTTTTTGTTATTGCTGTTGTCAAATCTATATAATTGATAATATAAGGCTGCTGTAGTTCAGTATCTCAACAGCTGCACAGAATCAGCTGCTACTATACGTTAGGGTTTTTAGAAAGGTAATACTGTGGAAATTAATTATTATTATATTAATTATATTTTAAATACTAAGCAATATCATGAGGACTATGGCAGCTAAATGTTATAATTGTAGTAACAGCAATAATAGAATCACTGCTACAAAGGTATTCTGCAGCAGTCAGCATTCCTCTGGCTTTATCTGGTCTCTGTATGTTACACATGATAAATAGCCTTCCTGTCTTTGCCTTGCATTTTATTTGGGCTATATGACTACTATCAGTCACCTAGTATTAAGTATTCATTCAGAGATGTTTGTTTATAATCTCTACATATGTTCCAGTCAGTTATAGGCACATTTAACAGTACACATTTGTATTTGTCATAGTAAATAAATTCTAATTACCCCATTTAAATTAACTCAATTAATTTGGTTAATTATCAGGTGGACAATCTGGTGAGTTCACACTTCTCATTCTCCCTTTCACCCCAAAAAACACACTGAATATTGTTCATGCTCATTCAGGTCCACATTGGCATTCAGCACACTGACAAACAGGTTTAAGAGCCATGACAGATAAACTCAATTAGAATTTAACTTTTGTTATTATGCTACTTTGTATTACGAACAGGCATTAAAGTGTGAAAGTCTGAAAGTGTGGTTTCAGAACTATATAATATCCTATATTATACACCTTTGTGGTCATTTAAAATAGGTTTCAGATGTCACCTAAAGGTATAATTTCATGGTAAAACACAGACATGTCTTCACGTCATTGATCATAGTTTCTGATATGTGTCTATTACAGCATTTATGAAAATAAAATACTACCAAGTCTGTAAAATATGTGAACTTCCCATCTGTGCCCGTAGTAAAGATGAAACAGGACTTAAGTTAAGAATGTACACCAAACATGTATTATTGTCAATGTAGTATGTAATTGTATGGAGATATTTATATATAAAATGTTAATGTTTGGTACATTTACTGATATCCACCCTAAATAAATAAACTAATACATTTGACTATATATTCTCCTTTATATGACAAAATAATCAACCATCAAAGTTCATAATTAGAAATTATTTATTTTAAAAAAATACTCCTTATCTGCTACATCTAGACTTTGCTTAAAGTATGAGGTCTTAAAGTGGTCTGACAACGAAAGCAAATAACCCCCAAAGTGTCATGATATTTTGTCATCCTATTTTGATTTAAATGTGGCAAAATCTTGATTTATGCACAGAAATGTGTAGTGTCATGTTTGTACAACATGTCATCTATTAAACCCAGTGTATAGACCAGACAAAAGAGGAGAGACACAAATCTGTCATGTTAAGCAATGATTACTAAAATAACAAAAAATGTTTTTTGTGAGTCTTTTGTGGGACCCCACTTATGATTTCTGGTTTTCAGGGACTTTAAGGTTAATAGTCCATAACAGAAACTAATATTGTCACCTTTAAGTCAGCAATGCACTACCTTGTATATTTCTGTGGAGCACTGTGTTAGGATGGTGCTAACAGTAGAGGACAGACCCAGTTCCACCAGGCTCTCCAGATGAGTCTGGGTATCGGTCTCCATCTCGTCTCTCGTCTGTTCCAGGGTACTGCTGTCTATCAGAGCAAAACACCTGCACAAGCACAGATACACATACTGCACTATACATAAGCAACACTTAAACAGCTGTCAGCAATAAATATATCAACTGTGTGGTGAAAAAAAACTCTTTCATGTAGACTGCTGAGTTTCAAACAAAGAGAAACACAATTATAGTATACTGAGGCACTGACAATGAGACTTGTCTCTACCTGTCCAGGAACTGAAGAACAAAGTCTTCAAATTCAGCTGACGCAAAACACAGATCTTTCTCAATCTGAAAGAGAGAAATAGTGAAGAGCAGTTATTGTATTCTTATAATGCGACTGTGCTTTAGTTTGTGTGAGCTAGTTATATTCCAGAAAGTAAAACCATTCCAGAGAAATGGTGCGTGATATGAGAAATATGCTTATTAAATTTCTTTCCAAAAGTTAGAGGATCATGACAAAAGACTCCAGGAAACACCACATACACAAAATAAAATGTGTTAAATAGTAATAGTGACCTTTAGAGGTGCTGGGAGACAGTGTTTGTTTTTCCTAGCTAGCTGTTATCGTCTGTTTCCAGTCTCAAGTCCAATCCTAAGTTAAGCTAACTGCCAAATGTCAAACAATTCCTTACAAAAAAGAAAAATGTCTGAAAATAATTATAAGTACTACTAATAAATATATGACATTTTGTTTATTTCATCTCTATTGTGATTAGATTGCTCTGCATGTACCTCTGTGAGGTCATTGTGCTGAGAAGGAGCAGATGAACAATCCACTAAAGGCACCAGAGTAGTGAAGGTGGCGATGAACTGGAACGTTATCTGGACAGAAAGACACAGCAGGAGACAGATCAATTTACATCATCAGACATTAAGTTAAATAACTTACCAGATGTCTGTGCTATAATCTTTTCAAATGTATTAATGTATTCTGGTGGGATGGATTAATGTAGTCTGAGACAATGAGCACACAAAAAGGACAACCAATCCATTTTACAACCGAAGCAGAAACTGTACACTGGGCCGCATTAATTGCAAGATCTTCAAACTGAGATATTCATTCCACTTTCAGGAATTATTAATAGGAGAAAGCAGAGAACGCTAGAATTTAATCAGCAAGCGCTATATTACCTACTTGTCTAACAATTCTTCTTCACTACTAATCAACACATCCATTACTCACCATGCATTTGCTGAAGTCATTGGGGTCCACCCCTGGCAAAGAGCCCATAAGCAGTGGGAGCACATGCGCACGGCCCTCTGGGTAATGGTTGTTAGGGGAAACCAGGCTGCGAGCCATGCCGATCATACAGCTGAGAGTGGCGGTGAGGGTGTGTGGCTCTGTCAGGGTCTCCATCGCAGCATAGGTCCTGTTATGCACAACAAAATAAGATGATGGGGATGCTGAGGTGGCAGTAAGGGGGAGACGAGACACTGTGTGAGGTGAAAGGCCCAGGTGCACGTTCCGAAAGCAACTGAAAGGTAATTATTGTAGTTTGATACACGATCAACTTTTGCAGTGGTTGTGCTCACAGAGGCAATTAAGGTATTTAAAACCCTGAGCACACCATAGCCGCAAAGTGTGAAAATTCATAGTCCTGCTTGAGTGCTCACATAGCTCAGATTTCAACACATACACATGATACTAATATTTTTTGATTTTGTGACTTACACTTTTGAAAGACACAATCAGCCATTGTGACTAAATGTTGAAATATGTGCTTAGAATCACATTCAATCATAGATTTTTTTAAAAATACATTGTAACTCCAGAAGCTGATTAAGGATACTCACATTTTTTTTTAATTTTGTTCAGCATAAATCTAATCCAGTGGTAGTTGTTTCTTTATCTATGGGTATAATTTGTACATCCACTGCTGATAGCAAATTCAGCATATTTTCAGTGACGCCAATATGTAAACAAAGAAAACACTGTGGTATATAAATAGTAACTCACTGCTAACTAGCTGACTACAAAGCAAACACTTCAAATACCAAATTATGTTTTATGTGGATTCACAGCAGAACACAGAAAACATATCAATGGTTTAAACTGAGAAAATGTATCATTTTAGAGGTCTCCTGTTCTCCCAAACTTTTATACATTTATATGGCTCCCAGGTCTTTGTAGACATACACAAAGTGGACCTTTTGTGACTGTTTGTTACCTAAAAGTTTGAAGCAGTAGGTGCTACCATTTTAAAGTATTTTGTCTTGTTTTTAAGATTTTAACTTGGATGTGTGTGCACACACGTCTGAGTGATGACTGGCGAGTGGGAGCAGGAGAAATTTTCAATATTAGGAGAACTGACTAGAGGATGTGTCTGAATCAAAACAGTGACATTCAATACTGCATCCTTACACTGTGTTTTCAGTGTTCATGGCAGTTGGTACAAGGTTAAACATTTCGGGACATCAGGAACCAGTTTTTGACTCCCAAAAGGGGTATAACATGAACACAAGAAATGATATAATTTTGAAATTGATGGCAGCAACACATCTCAGAAAAGTTGAGACAGGGCCATGTTTGCCATGGTGTAGCATCCCCTGTTCTTTTAACAACAGTAATCACAATCTGTAATCACTTGCTGGAGTTTTGGGAGAGGGATGTTGTCCCATTCTGGCCTGATATTCGATTGTAGTTTTCTAACAGTCCTTGGTCTTCCTTGTCATGTTTGGGGTTTCAACATGGCCCAGATATTTTCTGCTTATGAAAGGTCTGGACTGCAGACAGGCTAGTTCAGCACATGGACTTTTACACTCCAAAGCCAGGCTGTTGTCATAGATGCAGCATGTGGTTTAACATTGTTCTGCTAAAATATGCAAGATTTTCCCTGAAAAAGACATCATCTGGATGGGAGCATATGCTGCTCCAAAACCTGGATATATCTGTCAGCATTGATGGAGTCTTTCCAGGCGTGCAAGCTGCTCATTCCATAGGCATTATTGTACGCCCATACCATCAGAGATGCTGGCTTTTGAACCGAGTGCTGATAACAAGCCGGAGGTCTCTCTTCTTTTTAGTCCGGAGGACTAAAGTCTGACCACAGAACAGTTTTTCATTTTGTCACAGACCCTTTTAAATGAACTATGACTCAGAGAAGATGATACTGTTTCTGGATCATGCTCATATATGAATATGGCTTTTTCTATATAGCACATTTGCATTTTTGGAAAGCACACCGGGCTGTGTTCACAGAGTCATTTTTGGAATTATTCCTGAATGATGAATGAATCAAGCCTGTTTTTAATGCAATGCCGTCTGAGGGCCTGAGGATTACGGGCATTCAATACAGCATTTCAGCTTTGTCCCTTTCCCACAGAGATTTATTCAGATTCTCTAAAGCTTCTGATATAAAACTACTGTAGATGATAATATATTCAAAGTCTTTGCAAATTTACATTGAGGAACATTCTTCTGACACTGTTTGACAGTTTGTAGACACAGCTTTTTACAGATTGGTGAACCTCTGCCCTTCTTTACTTCTGAGGGACCCTCAAAAATTTTCTTTTTATACCCAATCATGTTACTGAACTGTTGTCAATTAAGGTAAAATCCAGCTCTTGCTAGTTAGTACCACTTACTTTTTCAGCCTTATATTTCCTCTGTCCAAACTTTTGTGAGAGATGTTGCTTCACAATTACCTTATTATTTCTTAAACTGGTCCGTTTTCATGTTTTCTATTTGCTATTGTGAATAAAATGTGGGTTTAGGAGATTACACAGCAAATTACACAGCTTCCCAACTTTTTTGGGATTGTGGTTGTATGGTTTGATTTGACAGGCAAATGTTCAGAAAGTCCCATCACAATGGTTCACAAGTGCTAACTCACACACATCACTTACTTTTCAAGCACAGGGGGTATGGCGAGTTCTGGTGTAAGGAGTGCCAGGTTCTGTAGAGCGTAGGCTGCATCTGTACTGCCAGTTTTACTGCACATCACCAGAGGAAGGCATATGAACACACAACAACATACTGTACAAGATCAACAACAGTAACAACACACAGGTAGGTAATTGCAGATGGCCTGTCTTTGTCCAGATTATGTTTGTGTGTGAGTACAATCAGCCTTTGAGACACAGCAGGGCTTAGAATTGTTACATAACTGGCTGGCACTCAGCCAGTTGGCATGTTTACAAGGAAAAAAACAAGAAAAGGATTCCGAGTAGCCAGGATTTCTCGAGTTGTAGGCCAAACTGGTAAAAAAAACAAAACATGGAAAATGAGGCTGAAATTTAAGAGGCTGAAAGTATTTTACATTTGTAAAGAGTATAATGTGACACAGCTATTAACGACACACTAAATTAGAGTCACTTGAATGCTGTTGTAGATACTTGCATTTAATTCAGAGTAGATGTCTTCATGTTAAAAGACCATTATTGTTGAGAAAAAGCTGAAAACTGAGAGGCAGAGAACCAAATCATCTAATACTATAATAATTACAATCTGGCTCAAAAGAATTTTGGTTATTAAACGTGGGTTCATAAGACTGATTGGCTCTGACAGTGTAACAGAATGCTCACACCTACTCCTACAGTGACACCTATGGTTTCTATTTATGCCTGAGTAGGTTGCACTTGCACTTTCTTAGTTTTTAAATGCCATCCAACAAACTATTTTTACAGACTAACTTTACTTAACAGCTAATATGTTCCATTGAAATATGAATCTCTCTCTTGTCTGTTCCTATTATTATGGGTTTACGTGTGTCTGTATTTATATGTGTCATTGTGTGAATGTAAGTGTTATATTACACTTGCAGTAGTAATAGTTTTCTGACTAAATATCTCCAGATGTCTGGATATTTAAACACAAGTGGAACAATGCATGACTACATACAGACAGAAACATTACCACCAAGGTGCAGTACCTGAACATGGCCAATAGGGCAGCTCCAATGATGCTGTGAGTGAACTCTTGCAAGTCTGCATCAGTCAGCCTTTGACACTCAGGGACCAGAGTGATCCAGCTGGGGGCAGCATGACGTTCGCGGTGCACACGGCGCACAACACTTGCCGGGAGACGTTGAAGCAACCTCATCAGTCGAGACTGTCACACACACACACACATAGTCAGCATAATCATCCAGGGAAACATTCACACAGACTGTGGTAAACAGATCTGCGATCATTCTTCTCTGGCAGCTGTGCATTTTATTATTGTGTTGTTAATGCGAATAGAGGTGGCCAAGTCCTGAATGACAGGTTATAAATCAAAGAAATGTTACAGCAAGCAGCTGAAAACACATTCACAGTTTGCTTACAATATGTGTGTGTGTATGTGTGCGAATCTTACCTGCCAGCGACCATGATTGGAGGGATGGTAGAAGGAAGCAATGCTATTGAAGAGGTGAGTCAGCTCTTTTTGTGCAGGGTTTCCTGGCCCACCCTGTGGGGATATCAGTTAGCCAGTTAATTAAATGACTCCAATAATCATGTATGTGTAACTTGTGTGGTTTTGTTTGTTTGTTTGTTTTTTTACAAAAAAACAGACGTTTGTACCAGAAGTGCTGTGATCCACAACACCAGGTATCCAATGTCGTAGGAGTTGGTAAGATACCGTGGTGCCACCATCTGATTGACCCCAACTGGGAGGTTCAAGCTGCGCAGGATCCTAGTGAATATCTATGCACACATACATACACTGGAGAGATTTACCTCACAAACATAGTCTCTAATAAAATACAATAACAGACACTCTTGTATATCTAAAAAAATTCTGCTAAAGACTCACTGTGGGAATGTAAGGACTCCAGTCCACATAGCCGATGTTATCGTTGGCGAGCCGAGCAAACAGGTTCACTAGGTGCTTCAGGACAACATCAGACAAACAATCACTAAAGAACATTCCCAGAAGTGAAGGCAGTCATTCCAAGAATTAAATTTAGCCACTTTGAAAAAAACAGAAGATGCTCATGTGTGCACAGCCAGGCCGCTTTGAGCCAAGAGGCTGGGAGAAAGGAAAATCTTCATGATGTGTGCCAACCGCTAATGCTTTAATACAACATTTCAACTATTTCAATCATCATCACCAGGAAATGTAGAAATGCGTGTCGTTACAAATTACTGTGAAGAAAATGGAAAGCCATTTCATCAAATGCTCTATAAATTTAAAAGTAATTAAAAAATCCACCAAATAGTGTTGCATATTTCTATATGCACTGCGAGAGGGTGGATTTTCATTCATTCAACTTAAAACTTTCATGTAGCATCATGTAGAAACAATTTGTAAAAACAGGTCTCAAAAAATAAAACTCAGTGTGTGTGCAAGTGTGCTTACCCCTTCCCAGCTTGGCTGATTTTGCACTGACATCCAAAGATTCATTAATTCATCAAACCACAACCTGAAAACATGCACAAAAATACCATTATATTCACAGACACATACACACACCTGAGTCTGAATCCCTCTCATTTATCTCTAATTCCCCAAATATGAACTCATGCCCTCCGCCATAAATTCTAGAAGGAAAAGAGAAAAGCTGAAATGGAAAAATCGAGTATTAAAGATGATGTATTGTGGAAATTGTGCAGAAACTGCTGATAGATCCAAGAGTAAATCCAGACAAATTGCTTGTGAAAGAGCGAATATACTCAAGAATGCACTGAATGCTGTGAAGAGGCCTGGCAGCTGGAACACTTCCATGAAGGGTGCACAGAGAGAAAGAGATTGAGAGATTGGCAAATGTTTAATATTATCCAAAATATTATCCAAACAAAGAGAGAGGAAGTACTGCAATAACTGAAAAGTATATTTTTATTGAAGCTCACAGGTGCACTGAGACTGAAAATATGGTTACATGACATGCATTATTGTAGCGATGCATTTTGAAGCAGCGTTTAACCAAATTGTGTTATAAAAGTATTTAACAAAGACTTTACAAGCCGAGCTTCCGGTGCAGAACTAAAACGGGAAAAAAATGCATACAGCATTTTATGTTTTCTTGTGTGCATATATTGTTCCATAAATAAAGGGTGCTTTGGCTAAAATTTTATAAGCCATTTGTGTTCTCGCTTCAACAAGCTGCACTTGGCTTCTAATCCTGTGTCTAAACAAAGCAATTCAAGTTGGCTCACTTACTGGAAGCCCTGGCAGTGTTCCTCTGGGGGCATGATGGTGGGCAGGAACAGCTCCATGTTGCTGATGGCCTTCTGCATGACCACGTCAAACACACACATTAGGGGGCGCCACTCATCCAACATCTCCCTGGTGGATGACACAGGGAAATACCTAGGAAATTCACAAGAAAGAACACACGCAGGCATATCCACAGAAGACGGACATTAGTACAAATAGATGCAGACATGCAAATACAGAAATACAAATACACACACTGATCCACAGTACACAACTCAACTGGAGATCAAAGCAATACATTGTCTGATGCATAAATTACATCACAGAGCATGACACTTACAGTCTGCAGCTTTTGATCAAGGCTTTCAAAACGTGGTCCACTGAGCTGCAAACAAGCAGAAAAGGTGTGTGAGTGTGTGTGTAGGAAATCTGCTTCAACAATCACAAGGGCACAACTTATAATAGTAATTTTATCATCAATTAATCTGTTGGGTATTTTTTCAATTATTATTTTATCCTATAAAATGTCAAAATAATCCCCATAGAAAGTTCCCAGAGAGACTTAAAAATGCTTGTTTCGTCTAAAAACCAACCAAAGAGTAACACAAACCAGAGAAAGCTGGAAATAATTATGCTATTAGAAACCAAATAAAGTCTGGAATCTTTGCTCAATTGCTGGCCATTGTTACCCATTAGTTATGAAAAGATGCTTTATTATTAGAGAGAATGATTCTGTTTTGCAGTGATTCACAGTTCCACACACTCACACTTGAGAACTGCCCACTACAGGCCACATATAGAGCATTAAAAAAAGCCCATTGCAGATATGTATTAGTGTTCGTCTCAATGGCCTTACACAGGCTAGTCTGGCATCCATTAAGCAGCCATAGCCTGTCCACCACTGGAGCAGTTGAGAGTCAAGCCCAAGAGGACTCCATTGATGGCTTTGCCCACTAAGATTTATCCTGAGCTTATGCAACTGGTATGAGTCAAAGCCCTTTACCTAATCAAGATTATCAGATTACATTCTCTATCAAAACTCATTAATTAATTGACTGCTACATGATCTTCTACTATTTGAAATATTCAGTGTCTAAATTCTTTAGGATGAGAATTTTGGGTTTAGAGTTTGGGCTGGAACTTTTGTAATGAAGCGGTGGAAACACTTTCTTGCATTGAATTTGAATATTGATACAACACATGATGATTATTATGAGTCTACAGTAAGCAGCAATAGGGGGAAACAGTTTCTGTAGCCTGGTTATCCAAACCTTTAACACAGCTAAAGCTCACATCAGATCTTATTTATGATAGTCCAGTACATAACTGATAATTAGTAGGTATTTTTAACACTTTTGGTTTAGTACAGATTAAATCAACATGATGTGACTCAACTAATTAGTGATCTTTAGACGTGCCAGTAGGTGGATTTTGCTACCTTTTGACCTTAAAAGTTTGGCAGTAGCTACTTTAGCATATACATAAAAGTGGTCTGAACCTTCTCATCTGAACATCAGCAAAATGAAAATAAGTGTATTTCCCAAAATATAAAACCATTCATTTAATGCAGATACATAAGATAGATAAGGTTTGTAAAGGCAGTACACAATGCAGGCAATGCAATAGTTCAACTTCCCACATCAGGTCATTATAATAGTAAAACCACATACTTGGGGAACCAGATGAGTCCAAGATGCTCGGTTTTAGAGTAGACAACCCTCTCATAAAGATCATATACTGGTCGCCACGGCAACTGTAGGTCATCCCTTGACAATAGCTCCTTTTTCCTGTTTGAAACAAAAAAAGTAAATTATCATCTCTCTTTCTCTCTGAGGGACTTCAGTCAGCTTATTTGATATTGAAACAACTGAACGCAAAATGACAGCGATAATATTAGACTGCAGGGAGAAACCATAGGTTGTCTGAAAAAGTCTGCAATCATGGCATCAATTTCCAGACGTGTCTGCAAACATTACAACGTGATTCTTTGTAATCAATAAGGCGTAAACGCACCGACAGCTTCAAACGTTAGTAATTTACAAGTGTCACAATGTAACTAAGAGCCTCCATGGAGAATAATGACATGAGTTTAGACATACCTGTTTTTCTGCAAGTTAACCGTGCAGTGAACCTTTTTCTATCGTTCCTGTTTTCACGAAAACCATGTTAAGCTTTTAAATTGCACAGTTACTGGTGCACCACTAATGAGTACTTTATAGGCTTTAAAGCAGAGCGGTTTTTTAATGCTCCGGAGAACTTTCACATTGTCTTCTTTGTACTCTGTTACTTAGTTCTTTGTACAATCACAACTTTTATAGGATTAAACCCCACAGAAAGGTTGAGCGTCCCTGCACTGGAGAATATGCATAATTTTCTCAGCCTCTGATTCCTCTTGTCTTCTCTTTCATTCATCTAACAGCTATGGAACAAACTGTCTTTAGGGAGATTTGAAAAATGATGGAAAGAAGAGACAATCGGGGGAAGCATATATTAAAACCTGGCACTTAATATATGATCTATCGCTTTTCATCTAATAGAAAACACTCAGACAAATGACATCTACATTAAGATGATGTTTTGTAATGGATGTGAAAATCATGGAAACAACTGGGGGAAAATGGGAAGTGATGAATGTTATTGTCTTGGAGAATATCCTGCAGTCACTGGGAGGTGACAGATCTGATCTGAGAGACAAAAACAGAGAATTGAGCTTAAAAAATAAAAAATGTACTGTTAGGCCAACATAAGTCACTGTCCTCCTCATTTTAAGTCAGAGAGATGACTGCATGTGTGTGTGTGTGTGTGTTGGTGTGTATTAACTCAAATACTACAAGTCAGTGCTGTATTTGTTAAAATTACTACTGCTACTAACATCAGTTACCATACTGAACAATTTTACTTGGATTTTGCTCAAATATTTTCATTAAGCTTCTACTCAACTACATTCCAGAAGGAAGCACCTTTATTCCTCCACATTTAACTGACAGACACAATATTGGAGGTTTTACATTAACTGTGCTTTCGAAACTTTTTGAAGTATTATTCACCTTACAGAAAAGACATCTAGGAACCTTGCCAGCTTTCAGAGAATGTGAGCTTTCCCTAAATCCTTCTCACATGGTTTAATTTCAAGTACTAGAATAAATAAAAGGCTCAAAGAGGTACCAGTATTCAACATTCAGCCAAAATCCAATAATTAAAATAAAGGACAAAAAAGTTCAACTCTGTGTAAAGAACCTTTGTTGTTCTTTCCTACCACATTAATCATTTAACGATGCCCCAGATTTACTCTGTCTCAGTAGAGATGGCCTGACCCTTAAGTTGAGAACCGCTGGATTAAACTACTGAACTTTAAAGTAGTTAAATTAAACTGCTTCTTATGCAACAATGTAATCGTCAGATATGATAATCAAGGCACTGTAGACTTCACAAAGAGTTTTTTAAATTTGATGCCTTGATGTACCAAGAATACGATCTAATTTTCACTCCATCATCAGTGAAAACCGAAACTTAGGCAGCAATAGAGGACTGGAAGTAGCCAAAATGTTTTTATCTGTCACTAAAATGAAAAACATGCATTTTGTATATTCTTTTTGAAATCATTTTTACATGATGTCAGGAGTTGTAGCTACTTCAGAGACAGAGATATAAAAAAAACGTATAACTTTTTATGAACAGCTGTATATGTCCACACACTAAAAAAATATTACTAGTTACATAGTGTAAAAGTATCAAAAGCAAGACTGGGTGTAGCTCAAACCCTGGATGTAGTGAACTCAGTGCATTATTTGTATTTTACCTAACGGGGCAGATTATAATTTCTTCTTTTATAAGATACTTGGTCTCTCTTTAGAGAAACACAAACTGATTTATGGTCTGTATTAGCCAGTTGTGCCTGGTTTGGTGGCTGCTCAGATACTGTAGCAGAATGAAAAATACAAATTTAATGTAATCATATGGACCAAGGAACAACCGACTAGTTTTGTGGTACAGATCTGGATTGTGATCTACATCCAGGAAGAAAGATCTCTTTAAAATGTTATTTTGGTGCACTTCATTGAATTAATATCTGTCACTAAGTTAATGTAGACGCAGATAAAGATCTAGATGCAGGTGGAAAATATATCTGCTCTCTTAATGCTTTCTGAATTACTTTTCTTTTGATTTCTCTCTGCAGGTTTTTTAAAGCTCCAACTGGCAGTGCTACAGATGGCACAGAGGTAAGTGAAAAATCCACTTTAACACATCATGTGACTTGACATCAGTATACCGCTTGCAGCCCAGTGATGTTTACCACCTGGGCTGCTCTGTGATCTTATTATACTAAAGAGTACCAAAGGACAAGAGAGACCAGTGCAGAGGAGTCCAGGTTTTATGTTTAACAGCTCTCACTGCTATTAAAAATGTCTGACTTTTATTTCTCGTCATAATGAGAATTTGTATTTCTGAAAGTTTAATTTGTTGTACAGCTATTTGACTGTGTTATAGTGGAAAGTGTATTTCATAGACCAAGCAGCATGCTACCCACACAGCCTTATCCCCATGTCCCTCAGCTCCTCCTGGGGGATTCTGAGGCACTGCCAGGCCAGATGGGATATATAAATCCCTCCGGCATGTACTGGGTCTGCCCCAGGCTCCACATGGAGGCATCTCTGTGATCAGAACCATGGAGCACCTCAGCTTGATCCTTTTACTAATGTGAAAGAGATTCTCCAAACTCCTGCCACATGTGTGGGCTCCTTACCCCGTCATTAAGTGAAGGGAGTTCAGATACAAATATGAGTGATTGTGTGTGTGTGCATTTCACCCACTTGAGGAGCTGAATAAGCAGCCTGGCAAAACTCTGCATCATGTGAGGCTCCAGGTTCGGCAGCGTGACCAACTCATACAGCAGCTTGATGAAGAAAATGTGGTCCTCCTTACCGAACCTCCGGCCGTAGAGCTTCAGAAACCTGAGGGTGAGAGTTGGCCTTCAGCGAGCAGCTTATCACAACCTGCTTCCTGAATCTGACACATATTCCCAAAGGTTTATTCCTTATTTGTTAAAGTGCAATAGACTATGTTATTTATTTCACCAGCAAGGAAAATCACATTACATAGTCCAAAACAAAAATCATGTAAAATATTACTACACTGTAGTGAATATTAGCATATTAATATAGTTTCACTGCACCACTAACTTACTATCACAGTACAGCTCGTCTCTAAAAAGCCTCCATAAATAAAAATGAAGATTTAGTTGGGAGGTAGTTTGTGAATTATCTGGACTGTGTTGCATTATGGGACAAAATAAACACAGACTAATACAACCTGCCCAAAATGTATTATGGGTTTAAATGGAAGCTGCAGTGCAGTGCTCTGACACTTACGAGAAGAGTTTCCTGGACCAGAAAGCAACACCTGGCCAGAGCTCTCTGAGGAGCACAGCTCTGGACAGGTTCGCTTTGATCTCCGCCAACAGTTCCGTGGCCTCCCGGTCCAAATGGTCGGAATAAGGCAACAGGCCGTTATACACGATGTCCTTCTGAGGGACAAAGTCAGCCATATCTTCACCCACAGTCATATTCACTGTTAGCCGGGTCACTTTTCTGATATTTGCGCGCAAATGTAAATAGAAACGTTCCTCTTCATCTGAGCCCTGTGGGAAATGCTAAGTTAGTGGCAGTAATCCGCTGTGTCCGGCGACTGAGCGGAAGGCAGGCGATCACTAGGGAAAGTATGTCACGCTAATTGAGCTGTGCAAAGCCCTGGGCGCAGAGGGCCGGCCGGTTCCGCTCTGATCGGCAATGTCAGGCACTGCGTCACCTCTCACTTCACACCTCACTGACAGATATCCACCGGCTGCATACGCGGCAAGGTGCTCCTCTAGGATTTGTGCAGCGAGGAAAATGACTTGCCCACAGGTTGCTGAAAAAAAGGTACATTTAAGCTGAGGTCAGGCTTTGATTTCAGCACCACTGAGCCTAATAAGAGGAGGCTTTGATATGTGAAGGCTTTCATGTATGTGGACCGGTTAGTGGAGCTGGAACTACAAATCCCAGAGGTGCAATAGCCTATTTGTGCGATCTGGAAAGCTGATCTGTAGAATATTAGCACGATCTGATAACAGGATTAATGACCCTGTTCTACTGACCCACAGTGGTTGTTCCTGGAATAAACAATGGGATGCACTTCCTGTATGGTGCATTCAGTTAGTGTATCTACTTATAGAGTTTCAGTTAAATTCTATACTGTACACTGAAATGAGCCAATGAATAAATACATGCCAGCGTCTAACCACCCTTGCTATATTATGACACCTTTGTCCCCAGCCTTCTTTATTCTTGCATTGCATTGCACAATTGTAAATCTTTTTACTTTAAGCTCATGTAATTCTCTGACCCCTGCTTAGAGTGGTGCAGCAATTCTAGGATATTGTCTGGCCTGCCTAGGTGCGAGGCTCCTGCTCACAGTGAGGGCTCTGAGCATAGTGAATGCTCTTTGAGTTCTCTAGTGCGGTTACGTTTAGAGAAATGGGGCCAGTGCTGTGACTCCACCTTAGCCTTTTCTTAAGGTGGCTGATTGCATAAAGTGCCCTGTTTCTCAAACCTGCCTCAATCTCACTAGAAGTGTTGTGGATGTAGGTCTGACTAAAGCCCATGATAGCCCTGCAGCCTTTGATCAGATTCTACTTTGTGAAACAGCAAGGGGAGTACCCACTATTTTATTTTTATAAAAGCACGAGAAAGCAGACTTTGAGAGAGATCCCAGAACAGAATGTGCCTTCCATAAGGTGTATCAATCCAAGAGTGTCATGGTGGATGTTGCCAAGTTATCTCACCCAAGTCTTTAGCTTTTATATTGCCTCAGATTTTATTACTTATTTTAGCTTTTTCTGACATGAAGAGTGCTGACAGCATCTGCATTCACTGACTCCACTGCTGAACCACATCCAAGAACAAACACGATGTCTGTTCCTATTTGCTCTTCGTTGTCATGTTTCTAGGTATCTGTAAATGGAGAATTTGTTGGACTTTTTTGTGAGTGTGTTTGTGTGGGCACAGGAGCTTGTGTGTGCATGCATGTGCGCACATCTGTGAGATTCATTATTCCACAAGTGGAGTCTACAGATGGAAACTATGATTCAGGATGATGATGCCTCTTTGACTCAGCAGGGACGAGAACTGAGCGAGAGACTGAGAAAAAGAGAGAGGCAGCAGCGATGAAGGAAGAAAAAGAAGAGAAAGATAATAATATGGTGATTCCTATGGAGGTAGATGTTTTTATATTCCACCAGCTTGCTCATCTCAACTCACAATCTCCTGCAGAAATAAAGAAAATTAATCCCAAGAACAGGTACCAGGTATTTATGGTGATGCCAGTTTTCACACTCTGAAACACTGGAACTTGGACTTGGGCAGTCAATCAATGTGTGTGTGTGTGTGTTAATAAACTTGTGATTGCATATTTTTGTGTGTCTCAGTTTGGAGGATAAAGAGTGTAAATGATGTGTCTGGGAAACCTGCATCGAGACGTCAACACACACACACAAACACACACATGCACAGAGTTCCTTCCATCCAGCTGTGTTTCTCGCTGGGAGATATGCAGCCTAGTTCATCGCCAGACAGACGGATGATATATGGCCCCCGCTCCTGCCTCACACACACACACACACACACACACACACACACACATGCACTGTCAAACAAATACAAAACCACATTAGAACTTTCTAACAGTCTGTATGTTCCTCACTCCGATTTTTCTCTCACGAACCTCTCCCCTGTTTCATTTGGATGCTTCAAATTACTGAGAAAGCTGTGGCGATCTGGTGATCTGCGTGGGTGTCAAGTTGAGAAGGAAACAAGGAGGCAAGGAAATATAGAAAAGGAGACAGACATTCAATCACAGCTTCTTTGGAGCTGTGGCAGGGATAAGCATACCAGCTGTGGTTTCTAAACGTGGAGAAAGGCAGAGCAGCGAGGACTACGCAGGTATGCAAGGTTAATCCCCTCTTTCTCTTCTTCTTTTATCTCCTCTGCAGCAATCCTGCCTGTGTTGCGTGCTGGTGTACCACAATAGTTGCTATATTTCATGATGACTACCTACGTAATTTATGTGTACAGGAATGAGTCCACAGAGATGTTTCCCCTGGCTTTTGATTATCCTCTGTGCAGCTGCAGTGTGTGCAGGTACCACATGGCTCTCACATGTAAATTTGCTCAAAGATACAAATAATCTACAAGCATTCGAATCACACAAATCAGCACAAATACAGTTTCTCCATCTCTTTCTATATCATTAAAGCAAACTTACTAACTGATCATATCTAGCACAGACCACACGCACACACACATGTACCTCCTCTACAGGTGTGGGTGGGGCAAAGGTTGACAATGTGTCAGAAATCTGTCGTTATCCTTGTGAGGACCTGGTGGACTTGCTCACTGAGATCCATGGCTTGCGTATTGTGACCAGCAACCTGCTTGAAGACCTGGATAGAGTAGTAAGATATATGCATGTATCTATTATATGCAAGGTGGGGTGTTTTTGTTGTGTTTAACTTTTTAATGACTTTAGGAATTTCTTTTCTTTAAAACAGAATCCAGTGTAACTGGAAAGGTTTTCCAGTAAAACACTGTTAATTCTAAGTTTTTACTATTTTATGTATACCAGCAATTATGTGTATAGTTAGGTCTGGAAGGTATTGGGCAGTGCCTTTATAGACCACCGCACTGAATTTGAAATGAAACAGCCAAGATGTGATCGAAGTGTCAGCATTATTTTAGCATTTAGCTGTATTATTTCATAAAGTCTTGAGTTGCTTTTGCAGTATGTTTAGGGTCATTATCCATTCACTACAAGCACTATTCTAGTTTTGTAGCATTTGGCTGAATTTGAGCAGAGAGTATTGTCCTATACATTCAGGAATTCATCTCGCTACCTCAGTCAAGAGTCACATCATCAGTAAACACCATTAAGCCTGTTCCATTGGCAGCCATACATGCCCATGCCATAACACTGCCTCCGTGACACATGATGTGTCATGCTTTGGTATGCTTTGAATCATGAGCTGTTTTTTTCCTTCACTTATCACCATTCTGGTACAAGTTAATCTTGATTTCATCTGTCCAAAGATCTGATTTCAGAACATGGGAGACTTTTTTAGATGTTTTCTGGCAAAGTCTAATCTGGTATGTGTGCTAATCTGGCTAATGACCTTTAATGTTACCAGTGCTTTGCATTCATTTGCATTGAGATCTCCTTGGACTTCTTCTTGACAGTGCCAGTCAAACAGCTGCCAAATGCAAAATTAATACCTGATATTAACTTCAGACCTTTCATCTACTTAATTTGTCTTGAATTAATGAGGAAATGGGCTGCAGTTTGAGCCCCTGAAAGAGGTAGAGGTACTCTGTTTCCTATAAGGTAAATGCCATATTTTCATGAAACCTCTTAAAATAAAGCTGAAAATCTATACAACCATCACATCTTTATTATTTTATTTCAAATCCATTATGGTGGTGTATAAAGGCAATACCACAAAAACCTCAAATACCTCTGGACGTAACTATAAATGCACAAGTTTAGTTTTGATGGAAATTTGTGTTAAAATTGTTTTTCTTCCAGTGCAAATGTAACGTGTAGCAGTTGTCTGCCAGGGACCACTGTGGTTTGTGGTAAATGTCTGGGTAAATTTGGGGAAAAAACAGGATAACATCAGTGTTAAAATGTTGGCTACTAATCCTTAAAACACAGTTCTGGCTTTATTAGGCAGGTCTCAGAATAACTATATAACTACAACACCAATTCCAAAAAGTTGGGATGATGTGTAAAATCTTCATTAAAAAAATCAATTAAACCCATATGTTATTCACAATACAACAAGGAAAACATATTGACATAACATATGTCAAATATTTGAGAAAATGTACAATTGTAAGAAAAATAGATAATTTTGAAATTGATGCCAGCAACATGTTTCAATAAAAAAGAAGTAAGTGGTACTAACAAGGACGAGCTGGAAGAACATCTTACCACTGAGAAGGTTAATTAGAATAATGTTCATTAGTGTAAAATTGTAAAGACTTTGAATATACCATCATTTACAGTACATAATATAATCAAAAGATTAATAGAATCCGGAGTAATCTCTGTTCGCAAGGGACGAGGCTGAAACTCAATATGGAAGCTCATGATCTCCGGGCACACAGAAGGCACTGCATTAAACATCATAACTGCATGGGCTCAGGAATACTTCCAGAAATCACTGGCTGTGAACACAGTTTGCTGTGCCATCCTAAAATGTAATCTAAAGCTCTATCATGCAAAGAAGATGACATATGGGAACATAGTCCAGAAACACCACAGTCTTCTCAGGGCCAAAGCTCATTTAAAATGGTCTGTGGAAAATGGAAAACTGTCCTACTGTCAGACGAATTGAAATTTGACATTCTTATTGTGAAGCATGGGCAACGTGTTCTCTGAACTAAAAAGTAAGGGACCTTCCAGCTTGTTGTCAGTGCTCAGTTCAAAAGCCCAGATCTCTGATGGTATGGGGGTGCATTAGTGCCTATGGAATGGGAAGCTTGCACATCCGGAAAGGCACCATCAATGCTTTAAAATATATACAGAATAACATGGGTTTATAACTTTGGAAAAGCGTTCTCTTTTTATGTAGATTTTCACAGCATCCCAACTTTTTGGGAATTTGGGTTGTAATCAAAAAGCTAATGCGAGTTGGCAAGTAACTAAGTACATTTACTCAAGTATGGTAGTTAAGTATACTTTTGAGATACTTGTACTTTACTTAAGTATTTCCATTTTATGGTACTTTATTTTACTCCACAACAAATCAGGGAAACTTATTGTACTTTTACTCCACTACATTTATTTTACAACATTATTTAGTTACTTTTATCAGGTTTAGATTTTTATAAAAATTATGGTAAACTAATAAAATGCTGATGTGTCATTTATGGATTAATTAATTAATGATTGAGTGGAAAAAGGCACTTGAATGAAGCAGTATTTTTCTAGGCAAATATTTTTACCTATATTTTATATTGAGTATTGAGTTTGTGACCTCTGATGCAAATCTTGAGTTGGTATAAGATAAGATATATAGTTTTGATAGTTTGAATGCTTTGAAAATGCTTTGCTATCAGCGTATGTTGTTGTGTTTGCAGTCTAAAGAAAATGAAGAGATGCGTATATCTTTGGCTGAGCTGAGCAACAGCAGCAGCAGAGGAGGTGACATCGGCGGCAGCAGTGATGACAATGATCTTGACAGAGACAGAGATGGGGAGATCTGGTGTGTGCAAGATGGACGAGTGTATGAGCAGGGGGAGGATTGGGAGGTTGACAGCTGCACCTTCTGTGCTTGCCAGGTCAGTGTTGAACAAATCTATGATTTTATAAAGCCTTGAAAGCTCAAGTTAGCTCTTTCCTAAGGTAAAAAAGGTAAAAAACTATTAACTATTTACAAGAAGTGATTATAATTATATTTACGAAAAAAAATCTAATCAAGTCAAATTATTCCTTCAAAATATGTTTACAAGTTGAGGACATTTCACTTGTATCCAGTGTTGTTTAATGTTTTCCAGTGCTATCTTTGCTAACATCTACATACTGTTTATTTTACGCTTTCTTCAGCGTCCTCTGCCAGTCTGTTTCTCTTTATAAAATGTCATTAGTTTTGTCAAAGATGGATTGAGGGAGTAACCAAACTTCTTATGACTCATGACAGCAAACCATTCCTCAGCACAGTACTGGCATTTAGCAAAACATCTGTCTCCAATAAAATGTTTTGACTAATAATACTGTTACAAAGCTATGAACACATCTCTATGGCTCCTTTACCTTTTTAGGAAGGTAAGGCGGTCTGTCAACACGTGTCTTGCCCTCCTGTATCCTGCATCAATCCATCCTTTATTGATGGAAAGTGCTGCCCTGTCTGTCTCGGTGAGTTTAATTTGTTTCCAACTATGGTGTACTGTTAAAAATGTGTACTAACATCGCAAAAGGAGTACTGTATGCTAACATGTATATGCACATAAAGAAAAGGAAGATGGCTGGTCCCCGTGGTCTGAATGGACTCATTGTTCTGTCACCTGTGGACGTGGAGGGCAGCAAAGGGGCAGATCCTGCAATGGTATCATGCCATCCTGTGCTGGCCCATCAGTTCAAACCCGCAGCTGCACAATGGTCAAGTGTGAACGCAAGGGTAGGCAACATTCTGAATGTGTGATATGTTTTTCTTGAATTAGGTTTTTTTTTAAATTATTTGAAACACGCTGTTTTAGACTTTTGAGACTTCCAGGCTGCAACACAGAAAACTGGACATTTTACAATGTGCATGTGCTTTAATGTACAGTCCGGGCTGATGGAAACTGGGGCCTTTGGTCTCCTTGGTCTGCATGCACAACTACATGTGGAGAAGGAAACATCACACGGGTGCGTCTCTGTAACAACCCTCCACCAAAGAAGGGGAGCAGAGGGTGCATGGGCAGTGCCATAGAAACACAACCTTGCAACAATACACTCTGCCCTAGTGAGTATAAAGCTGGCACAAAAGCATATACAAAATGCAGTGTAGTGCAGCTAGCTTACAGTAGTGTTTGTGTGTAGTTGCTGGAGGCTGGACAACCTGGACTGAATGGTCAATGTGCTCAGAGTCATGTGGGGGAGGCCTTAGAAGTCGCCAGCGGGGATGTTTGAACCCTGCTCCTCAGAATGGCGGGAAGCCTTGTGCTGGAGATGCTGTGGACTATGAAGCTTGTAACAAACGACCATGTCCTATAGGTAAACCTACCTTGTCCACAAACCCCAGGCTGTATGTACATCTCAACTGTGTAAGCAGATATTACACTACAATTAGGCTAAAGCCGTGGATAAACCTTACTGGAAGAAACATATTTTCACATAATACATGATTAAAAAATATTATCCCACTGTGTTTACTGAGCCTTTATTCAAACAGAGAAATTAGTCAAATAAAATTTATTATTTCCTTTGCGACTCTGCAGATGCACAGATGAACAGATGCACACATGTCTTTGTTTTCAGACTCGTGTTTACTATCAAATCCATGTTTTCCTGGGGTGGAGTGCACATCACATAGCAATGGGTCATGGGAATGTGGACGCTGCCCGTCGGGTTTCAAGGGCAACGGAACTCACTGTGAAGATGAGAATGAGGTAATGATCACACATTTTATGATTTTTATATTTTGGATGTATCAGTTTATCATGAGGGCAGACACAGGATCAGACTACATGACATCAGGCCATCAGACCAGTGTCACGGATGCAGGGTGTAAGAAACATTGATCTGTTGACTTTCTTCCATGTACAGTACAGTGTTATAGTATAAAACACCAATATACCAACATGAAGACTATTCATCCATCCATTATCTTAACAGCTTTGTCACATGAATCAAATCCAGCTGTGAGTGGGTGAGAGACAGTGTACACAGTCTTTCTCATCTGTCTCTGATGTAGTAACCATGTTAGAAGTACTTAATGTTGGCTTATACAAAACCTTTATATTTATAATAATAATAGTAATAGTTGATCATTTATTAATCCCCATAATCATTTCTGTATATATATCTCTGCAGTGTGAGGTGGAGGGTGTGTGTTTTACAGAGTGTGTGAACACAGACCCTGGGTTCTACTGTCTGCCCTGTCCTCCTCGCTATCAAGGCACCCAGCCATATGGCCTTGGGCTGCAGGAAGCCCAGAAAACCAAGCAGGCATGTGGTTTTCCCTTTGAACCTTATTCTTTTCTTTCTTTGCTTTAAGCTACAACCATGAAACATTTTCTGAAAGAGCTGCTTTGGTCGTAGGTGTGTGAACCATACAATCCTTGCAAAGACAAGACACACAGTTGTCACAAGTATGCTGAGTGTGTGTACTTGGGCCTAGCATCTGAGGTCTTGTACAAGTGTGTGTGCAGTGTTGGGTTTGCCGGTGATGGCTTCTTGTGTGGTGAAGACTCTGATCTGGATGGATGGCCCAACAACAGACTGCCATGCAAAGAGAATGCCACCTACCACTGTCAAAAGGTAAAAGCTACTATTACTATTATTATTATACTAATATGAAAACATTAAAGGTTGCTGTTGGAGTAGGAAGAATAAAGAATGGAAATGTTTTCCTGACTGGATCTGATGCCAAATTCTGATTGTCCACAGGATAACTGTCCCATGCTCCCAAACTCTGGGCAGGAGGACCTGGACATGGATGGACAGGGAGATACCTGTGATCCTGATGATGACAATGATGACGTCATGGATGAGAGGGTGAGACTGTGGCTGAGAAAAAATGTAAGGATGTCATGAATGTATATTCACGTGTATGTGTGTGTGTGTGCTTGGCACAGGACAACTGCCCACTAGTGTACAACCCTCGGCAGTTTGACTCTGACAGAGACGGTGTTGGGGACAGCTGCGATAACTGCCCGTTTGATCACAACCCACTGCAGACAGATACTGATGACAATGGAGAGGGAGACGCCTGCAGCATCGACATTGATGGAGATGGTAGCTACTAACTATAATTCAGCCAATAACATATAGCTAATTATCCAGTTATTTTGCTCTTAGCAGAGAATTTTATAATTATATAATAACACATAGCTCAACTAATATTATTAATTCATTACTAGAATGATGTTTTTGTCCTGTCTACCTCAGAGCTTAAGTGATTAAACCTTTAGAGCAACTTAACATCCTATTTTACCTTGCACATACAAATTCAAAAAATCTATTTGAACCTTGGGGTGAGGGGAGATGAACATTACTTATTCTTCGTAATTTTGGGGCAACAGGCCACAGAATATGTCAATGATATTTCTTTGGGACCGTCTAAAGGACAGAATTACTGTATTTTCCCTGGAAAAAGAACAATAAATTCATGTGGTAATGAAATATACAGCCTCGCGCTAAGATCAGTTAGTGCAATCACATCATATCCCAAAAAAGTGGATTTAGGATGAGGATGATCTAAACATAAATCAAATGAGATTTACCCAAACATACTCCTTTTTTATATGAGTTGGCATGTGTTATTTATATTTCAATTCAATTATATTCAAGTTTATTTATATAGCGCCAAATCACGAAAAAAGTAATCACAAGGCGCTTTACAACGTAAGGTTTGAGACCTTACAATACAACTAAATAAGAATTATAAAAGAGTAAAAGTGAACTTTATCTTCTCTGTACATGTGTGTCCCCCTTTTGCTAGAGGTTCTGAATGACCGTGACAACTGTCCCTTAGTCTATAACACTGACCAGAGGGACACAGACCTGGATGGTGTTGGAGACCAGTGTGACAACTGTCCCCTGCTACACAACCCTTTACAGGTTTCTGAAAAAAGGATTTATTTGAGATATTAGTGGATATTAATCAGGGTTGGATGGATTTACTTTCATTCATATTCACACAGAGACGGGGATTTAACACTTGTTGTGGTGTCTTCCATGTGTGTCTGTAGCTTGACTCTGACAGTGACCTTGTGGGGGACATGTGTGATGATAATGATGACATTGATGAGGATGGCCACCAAAATTCTCTCGACAACTGCCCCTACATTGCCAACAGCAACCAGGCGGACCATGACGGTGACGGGAAGGGAGACGTCTGTGACCACGATGACGACAACGACGGTATCCCAGATGACCGGGACAACTGCAGACTGGTGCCTAACAGGGACCAGCTGGACTCTGATGGTCAGTGTTGTTACGATCAGACATCAGCAGATGTCTGCAACATGATGCAGATATGAACGAATGATGATTATGAGTCTGCAGTCATACGGGGAAACTATTTTGTACAGTTTACGAGAAATGGATAAATTGAATTTGCAGCCATGTAGTAAAATCTTTTGACTATCAGTCCAGTAAATTCCAGTCATGTCAACACTGGACATCAACATAAAACATTTATGGCTCTCTTTAGTGTGATTAATTATACCTAAAAGATTGTTTAAACTATCCACCATCATACAGGACATTCTCATTACACTTGTACTTTATCTCGCCTTGTCAACTTTTATTTCCCTCTTGGCAAAGAGCAAACCACATTGTTACATTTGCTCTTCTTATTCCTCTCCCTCACAGGCGATGGCAGTGGAGATGCTTGCTTTGATGACTTTGACAATGACAGTATTCCAGATGCGTTGGATGCTTGTCCGCTGAACCAGGATATTGGGACTACAGACTTCAGGAAGTTTCAAGTTGTTTTGTTGGACCCTAAGGGCACCACACAGTCTGACCCTCTTTGGGTGATCCGTAGCCAAGGTACAGAGCTGCTACAGACGGCCAACTCAGACCCTGGGATTGCCTTAGGTGAGATTGTCCTTAACTCCAGAAAACGATTCATGTATAATCAAATGTGCCAATGTAGTGTAAAAAAAACCAATATTGGTTTAAACAGGATATGACAAGTTCAGCGCAGTGGACTTCAGTGTTACGTTTTATGTGAACACCAACCGGGATGATGATTACGCAGGTATTGTGTTCGCCTACCAGTCCAGTCGGCGCTTTTATGTTGTCATGTGGAAACAGGTGAGATATTAATGCTGAAGGCTGAAACTCCTACTGGCTCCAGTAATGATTGTAGAAAAGTTACATTGTATACATGTCAACTTAACCTTCATGCTCTTTTATGCTTCATGTTCTGTCTGTCAATGAGAGCAGGTGTCTCAGGCCTACTGGGAGAATAAGCCATCCAAAGCTTTTGGCACAGCAGGCGTCTCCATCAAACTGGTCAACTCCACCACAGGACCAGGGGAATATCTACGCAACGCTCTCTGGCACACAGGAAACACCAGAAACCAGGCATGAACTGCTGTTTGTACTGTTTATGCCTGTTTTTTTTTGTTTGTAATTTCATAAATATGCCCTAAACAAATCATCATTTGCTAGATTGGCCGAGTAAATATCAAATACTTAAATGAAATGTTCTTGCCTGTTTCAGGTCAGAACATTGTGGCATGACCCTAATAAAATTGGCTGGAAGGACTATACAGCCTACCGCATGCACCTTATCCACAGACCCAAGACTGGGTTCATCAGGTACAAAGTTATACATATTATTACTTATTTTTCTTATTTAAACTATACCAGTGTTTTAAACTATTTATATCTCATATAAATTTTTTCCCAATGTAGCACACACTGACGGAAAGCCACTGGCCTATAACAATTAACTTGGTGGAACTTCAGATGTATTTCATGCATTTCATGTGCCTGTGTTTATTGCTGTGAAACTTTGTAGAAATCCACTTGTGCAGACTTCAAATCAACCATCAATCCTTGGGTTAGTCATTTCCAGTTCAGTTGAAGTAGTTTTCAGTGGTGCAACATATGCTGAGTAACTTGAAACAGTGTAAATCACATCCAGTGCCACCCTTAGAGGAATAATTAACCCTCAGATGTCCTTGGATATAATTAATCTCCAAGAGTTATTTCATAATAGTGAACAGTAAAATTCACTTTCTTTGTTGTACTCAGTTCTCCTTACATTGTCAAATATATTTCTACACAGTTGTTCTTCTAAATAAGGAAAATTTTAAAAACCCAGGCAGTGAGCTTCCTGTGCTTTCTACAGTTCATATGCAGATGTATAGAAAAGCATAGATACTACAGCAATGTTTTCAATCTGAGACAAAAGGGAGAAGATACAGTTAGTGGCTGGCTGTGTTACATTCTGGGCAATGAATGATCATACTGCACGCTTATTGAATGTGAGACTGAAAAGATGCTATTGCTTTTTGATTATGAAGGACAAACTCACATTCATAATTTGGATAGCTGCTGCCAAGGTCCATTGTTACTGGTTTAAATATATCTGCATTTGACGTCATGTTCTCCTTAAAATCTTAACCTTCAAATGAACCAGAGCTGTCATATAAATGGAGTAAAAGTTATAATGTTTTCCTCTGAAACGTGTGGGAGCTGAAAAATATGGAGCTCAGAATATAACTTGCAGTGTTTGGGACATATATAAAATAAATGACTTTCCTTTATTAGTGCTGTGTTTCCATTTCAGGGTGGTGGTGTATGAAGGCAGGGAGATTTTGTCAGACTCAGGCGCGGTGTATGACCACACCCTGGCCGGAGGCAGACTGGGATTGTTTGTCTTTTCTCAGGAACATGTCCTCTTCTCAGACCTCAGATATGAGTGCAGAGGTGAGACATTCTGTCTGACTACTGATACTTTCTGTGCTTTCTCCTACATTTACAATATTTCTTGCCGATGTATGACAAAACCACGTAGTTAATAGTGATGCATGCACGTGCAATTTGCATAAGAGCTTGCTATTGATGCATGTTAGGTTGTTTACAGCAGTGGTTATCAAATTTAGGGTTCAGGAACATTCAAATGGGCCACAAGATAAATATGTGGTGTCTTGAGATTATTATGGAAGGGAAAAAAAGGTCTAATGCACAAATTTCTTTTTTAGTCTTTCTGTGTGTGTGAAACAGTGGATATGTTTACATCTTTGGTCCCCAAACAGTTTTATTAATGAAACCACTTGAGAGGTTTAGAAGGGAAACTGTTCTTTGGCAGAACTAACAACCCATAAAGAGCAGAAATGTGACACAGGGTACCAGTTCAACAAATCACTAGTTTAATTTTTTATAATATTTCTAAACTGCAGTACAAACACAATATTTATATAACAATGTTGTGTAGGAAAAGTAGCCTAAAATGAAAGTGCTAAAGTCGGATGCAATACCTCAAATGATTACTTGTGTATTAGGATAACATACTGCATTCACTATTGCTGGTGATCACTGTGCCGTGTCTCTGATGACTCAATCTGTGATCTGTTTTTCTTTATTGTTTCTTCAGATAACTGAATTATTTTGCTGGGATATTCAGGAAACTCTACAACGACCAACCAGAGATGCACATTCATTTCATAAACTCATAACTGGAAAGGAGACAGAACCAGAAGATGCACTAGACTCATACCTTTATCCAGCCAAGACTCTTAATTAGTGAACATCATCTATCTATCAGCTTTAAATGCAGCAATATTGATTTCACACTTTCTCTTTCGCTGTATATCACCATAGAACCCTGATAGCATCTCTTATGACAATAACTTCTTGTTGCTTTTTTATTTGTGCTTTCCTGATGGTTGTAAATAATAATTTATTGCCATTTATTGCCAGGGAGATATGGGAGGAAACTGATGATGGAGAACTGTGCATTTGCCTGGTGGTAACTTATCAATAAAAGACCTTTTTCCAAGTGTTTCCCCATGGCTTTTTGATACAGCACATATATGGAAACGTGGTCTGTAGCACCTTCTAGTGGTGAAAGTAAAAATTATGAATGGGATTGAGGAAACTAACCAAACCAAGATTAGTTGAAGATGGTTATGAATAAAAAATAATAACACACTATAAACATAACATTATAATGTATAATTCTGCATATAAAAACTGTATTCAATGAAAAATAAAGAATACAGAATGGGCCAAGTAGGTATGTTATTATTATATTAGCAGATTATTAAAGGTGATGTAAAAAGTACTTTAATGTAGTAGTTGGTCGAGGTAAACCTATTTTTTAAATAATTCATAATGTTGGAAGTTCAAGCTATAACCTCTCAGTAACTACTATAGATGAAAATCTACCCAAAGAAGAAAAAGTACAATTTTCCCCAAATATGATTTAGGCAACATTTCTTAACATAAAGCTGTGATTTTATTCTGCTTCTTTCATTTCATTGTCTGTTTATGCAAACATGACGTTGTTATATGAAGTTTTCACAGTAACAAATCTGGATTAACAAAGAAACCTGACCTCAATGAAAAATCTTTTGTATATGCTCAAAGAACAAGACCTGTCAAACCGGTCGGGGAAGGAAGCTCTCTCTCTCTCTCTCTCTCTCTCTCTGTGTGTGTGTGTGCGTGTCTTTACCTGTTGCGGTGAGTGAGCGACGTCACATCCCGTTTCCACTCAGGTGTGAAGGAGGAAGACGACTGAGAAGTCAAAACTATTACAAACTGCATATGATCAATCGATATACTTAGTTGTGTTTAACTTCGTGATTATTCAAGTGCCACTAGCGGAACCTGGCGGGATGGTTCGCAGTTGTACTGGCGGCTGCTGTACTCACTTTGTGGAGAGACACCGCTCAGGGTTGAATTTTGCGCTGCTGATTGCCGGATACATCGCTTACCTCATAATAGGCGCCGGACTCTTCTCTGCCATCGAGCTGCCGTACGAACAGGAGCTCCGACAGGAGATAAGAGCGGCGCGGCAGGAGTTTCTGAGCAACAACACCTGTGTCTCCGATGCGCGTCTGGAGGAGCTCCTGGCCCGAGCGCTGGAGGCCAGTAACTATGGAGTGTCCGTGCTGGGTAACAACAGCAACCGCAACTGGGACTTTGTGTCTTCCCTGTTCTTCACCAGCACCGTGCTGACCACAACAGGTGAGTACTCTAGTTTTAATGCTTTACAGTGTTAATTTGTAGACGTTTTAAAGACTTTAAAAAACTTTTAAAATAGTTTCTTCGTCGTAAAATGGCTTAATAAAGATCCATTTCTTTACAATGTAAAGTATGAAAATACTCACATACAGTATATGATATGAAATGTACATCCTTCTCCAGAATCTATACAGATGCTATACAGAATCTATGAACTGCTTGAACTACTGGACATGTCTCCCACTTAGTTAACTCTAGGAAGTGTCAGCTTTCCAAACCACAAAAGTGTAAGTTGCATACTGGGCAGCAGTTATCTTGTAGCTTGGTCAATGATATGTCTGGCCTGTGATGCCGCAAAGTCATGCTCAAACATCAATAGAGTATTTCATCTCAAATGTAAACTGAGCACAGATAAGTAGAAGGACATAACAACAAAAGGGAACCTGTGAACTTTGATAACTTATTTAGGGTGTTAAACATTTATATTGAATATATGAACATATTTTTTGGATTTGGCTGCAGCACTGTTCCATTAACACATACAGTTGTTTTAGTTTTAAATGTAAATCCACGCTTTAGTATTCAAGCCCTAAGTAATTTAAATGTACAGAGCATCTGGGTAAAGTTAACTCCCTGTATCATACAGTCAGTCAGTCAGCGTGTCCCTGAACAGGACACTGAAGCTGTCCAGAATAAATCTGAGCTTTGTACAAGTCAGTGCACCCTGAGCATCGACCCTAAACAAACCCTAAGACAAGCAAAACAGTGCCAAATCAATGTTAAAATCCAGTTAATAAATGATAACAATAATAATAATTGAATAAAATTCAGTCAGTAACTTTTCATTTAAGCAATAACTTCTTGTATAACTTATTTATTCACACTGTTATTTATTTTTAAAAAGTTAGTCTTGGACATAACTTGTGTTTTAACTAAAATAATCATTATGTGCATGTTTTACAGGGGCTAAGTGGCTCCTGCCATAATAGTTCTTCTAATTATAAACCTGTAATTAAGGCTGTGCAACATGTCTGGATGTGTTTTCAGGTTATGGCCACACTGTTCCTCTCTCAGATGCAGGGAAGGCCTTCTGTATATTCTACTCGCTCTTTGGCATCCCTGTTACCCTCTTCTTCCTCTCTGCTGTGGTACAGAGGATCATGTTACTGGTGACTCAACGTCCAGTGTCTTACTTCCATCATCGATGGGCTATGTCTAAAGCAAAGCTGTCCACCATTCATGCCATCTGCCTTGGCATCATTATTACTCTGTTCTTCCTTATCATCCCTGCGTGGATCTTTGTCAGCCTGGAGAAGGACTGGAACTTTCTGGAGTCTTTGTATTTTTGCTTCATTTCTCTGACAACCATCGGCCTCGGGGATTATGTCCCAGGACAGGACCAAAGTGAAGAGAACAACCCACATCCACACTTGTACAGGCTGGCCATTACAGGTAAGTATCTGTATACTGAATATACTGCACATACAGCTTTCATTTTAGCCACTGTAGATAGCATTTTAGTTTATAAACAAAGCATATATTTTTATTTAGTGTATTAACCCACCATCTTATATTAAAAACATTTAAATCACATATATTAGAATATCATTTGTTGCCATTTTAGCTTTTGTGATGGTCAAAACTAAACAAAGCAATGACTGTTATTTATGAACCAAACCTTGCTTTGAGCTTATGAGTCACACTGCATTGGTCTTTGTTCACATTGTTGCCATTGTGCGTGTGTTTGCTCTTCCAGTCTACCTGCTGTTGGGTTTGGTGTGCGTCCTGGTAATGCTGGAGACGTGTTGCGAGCTTCCCCATTTGCAGCGCTTCAGACATAGGTTCTACCAAGAAAATGTTCGGGAGCTGGACTCAGAAACTATCCACATCATTGACCAAGATCATATGAGCAACCACCTGACTAACTTGTCAGATCATGTAACACATAACCTTCCTGTTATACCATCTGTGTCAGAACAGGCAGCATCTCTACAACAGCACAGCAAATCAGTTCCTTACACTCCAGAATCAGGATCAGCTCTTAATAAAAGACGGTGACAACAGATTGTATGCCACATATGTTTTTAAAGGATTTGTCCGTAGACTCCACTGTCTACTATAAATATAAATGTACGCCATATAGTATATAGTATAAGTATGTATTGTAAGCAATGAGTACATGTCTCTGTGGATATCTATATCTGAGCAGAGTCACCTAATTGCACAAAGGTTGTTGATGTCTGCCATTGCCAAAGCCAACACTTATTTGCGGTGTAAAAGCAGGAACCACCCATATATTATCAGGATGGCATTGTTTTTTGTTCTATCGTTGCTCCATTCCCTGCAGATAACAGCTATATCTGTGACACGGAGGAAAGGCTGGGCTCCTAGATGGAGGAAATTAGTTTCTATTTCCTGCCGAAGTCTTGATGCCATAATTCCATCACAGCACAGTTTTCTCTAGAGGATTTCACACTAGCTTCAGCATGTTCTTTGTATATATCAATGATTTGCATAGGAAATTTGCCTTCTTGGAAGTTGTAAAACTACATTGGGAGAATGGGACACATCATCAGATGGTTTTTGTGTATTAGGAGAAGCCAAAAAACATGAAGTATTTGCGAGGAAAAAACTGTTCCCCCTGGTTTGTTACGCCTGAAGGTTGGATTTAAGCTCCTGATGGCATGTTGAAATTTTTTATTGTGGCAATCATACTGCAATATGCACACTCTCCTCACTAGAGGGCAGCACTTTCATAAAAGTAAATACTGTATAATGTTCACATGTCAGTGGGAGTTTATGCTGCTTGTTATGGTGTTTCTTGTAATTAAGGTAAAACAATATGTAATTGTTAGAACTAAGAGTGGGGGGAACCAATTTTTGGAAAAAGTGTCTTTTATTTATATGTATTTTATTAGATGTATCTGGTTACAGGTGTGCTAAACCAAATGTACACCACATGGTGGATGTTTTAAGTCTGAAAGTCAGACATACTTTTACTTTTTTGCTGCTGTTTTTATTATTATTTATCTGGTTTATGGGTTTTAATCAAGAAAAACTCTGTCACGGTAGTTGTTTTATTTTTGTTCACAAAAAAATCTAGTTATCCTTCTGGATAAAGTTCAAATAAATCATACATAAATATATAGTTGCTTATGTTTTCACGAATGCAGAAATGACAAGCAAATCAAAAAATTTATATAAACATTGGTTATTTTATTTATATGGTATCATATTGACAATATAATTCAACACACATGCAGACTGAGGTGGGGACACACACATTCAAGCATACATTCAAATTCAAACTCAAATATGCACACAAACACAGAAACTGTCCTTCATCCAGACAAACAGAACTACCTCCTCATTGAGAGAAAGCATTTGCACTTCAGAAATGTCCTTGAGGTCATGAGCTGCAGATCTGGTGACATGCAGCAGGCGTTGAAATTTGACATCTTCACATAGACTACATCGTTAGTTGAACATAGTTGACTATCTTCACCTCCAATTGGTAAAATAGTCCAACACAATAACAAACTCTTACACCATTCCCTCATCACCAACACTCATATTGACGTGTCTTATTTATATAATCCGTTGCTGTTTGGAGCAACGGGGCCAGAGAGGACGCATGCTAAAGATGAGGAGGATGAAAAGAAGTATGGCCATGACAGTGAGTATGGAGACATAGCCAGCGTGGGGCAGAGGAGGAGAGTCTGGAGCCTCAGCTGGAATCATGTTGGTCAGATTCAGCATGTAGCCCAGTGTCCAACCTGCATCACTCCCTTTTATCTGGATATAACACAAGAAGAGGCAAAACTTTTATATATATTCACTGATATACTATTGGCCAGTACAGTTTAAAGGTATTTGCAGTTTACTTGAATACACAAAAAAGTGAATAGGCAATGTTTTTTCACAGTCATATGGGTACAAAAGGTAATACAAAAGGGGCAATAGAGCATACAAGTAAAACATTTATATATTTTTTGTCAATTTGTAATTAATCAATTGCAAAATAATCCTAATCCTAATTTCCGAGTAGACTGCCCAATTTCATGCCAGGGCCTGAAAGCGGTAGCCACAGGAAAAGTGCATAGTGAAGACCATTCATCAGAAAATTCTCACAGTGTCACCTTTAAAAATCTAAAGCTATCCAATGTATTTTATTGTGTGACAAAGACAATTAGCACATTTGGAAATGGTTCATACTTTGGCTTTTCAAAATTATTTAAACCATTATCAAAATAACTTCCTGTTGGATCTGCTTAAGCGGAATATATACTGTATATATACATATATAGCCAGAGCCAGGTCTTAAAAGCAGTATGTCAATATTAATATAAGAGAGTCCATTTATTTGTCAATTTTTCAATTCCAATATTTCTTTTTGAATTAAATGCCATAAACGACTTTAAAAGCTTTTACATGACAGTTAAAGTCCTCCGTAAAGTCACCACTTTCACCTGCCTAACCACCTGTCTAGTAACGTCCAATCATATTCATGGAAGTATCCATTACAACCAGGCAATCAACACTGTGTGTGCTAATAGAAGTGCGCCACTGCTGCTTGGTTAATTTCATACAGGTCAGGTTCTGGTTGACTATTTCTCTTGTACTTAGTTGTCGTTGCTATTTTATTCGAAGACAGAGGAAGCCTGATAGAGTACGACCACTGTTAAGAGGCTGCTCATCTTATATACACTGCCACTAATCCAGGGTCCAAGGTAGGTACCGCTACATTGCTGCTTGTGCCTCGTCACACTGTGATGCTTTGGCTCAGCTGGTTGTTTTACGCATATAAACTAGCCATGAGTTTATGCTACCATTTCATTGTTGTTGTGCTGCTGTTTCTGTTGACATAAGAATGAATGTTATTTGGATTTACTGCATGCTCATTTAGCAGCTGCTAGTTTAGTTTATGTGAAGCCTTTACCTTTTGTTTGCTAATATCCCTCGCTAACTGTTGACTTGGCTAGCTTTTGTTTTTCACATTTCATTATAATCGGCGTACTTTTATTATTAATTGGAACAGCTTTGGTGTTTTCAGATAGGACGCAATGGGCTTTTCATTTCTTTTGTGAGCTTATATGCTAATTTCCTCAATAACCTGTCAAATTGGTTCCGACTCAGCCTGAAGTACACCTGAAAACAGCTGCGGTGCAGCTGCTCCTGAATGAGCCTAAACTCAACCAATTCCTGCTGCTGTTTTAGGATTTAATGGACCTACACCCTCTTTTTTGCTGGAGCTCGTCTACTTCTACTTATCAGCAGAATTAAAGTCAGGGATTTTTACTGATGTACAGACATATACACGATACCGCTCCTTGAAATAAACCAGCCACTGCTACTACCTGCTAATCACTTCCTGTAATTTTTTTGGTTGCCTAGTAACTGACGCCCACGGTTTGCGCAGGGCAGTGGAGGGTGGGCCCTCTACTGCGCC